>JAOYNN010204995.1:0-10739 GCA_025770095.1 Goniobranchus kuniei
CTTCTTCTTCTTCTTCTTCTTCTTCTTCTTCTTCTTCTTCTTCTTCTTCTTCTTCTTCTTCTTGTGCCTTGAATGGACCAGACATAGGTGATCATGGCTCTCCACTCAAATCTGTTATCAGCTGATCTCGGGAGATTATTGTCACTGCTTTCTGTTGATAATGCTTTTGGGAATGTCAAAATTCCTTGTTTGAAACGGTAAGAATTAAACATAGCACAACTCAAAAGACATGTACCTATGAGCTTATACAAGTAATATACGCACGAATAATGGCCATCGATTAAAAGGAATTTAATTGATGATGATGAAGATGATGATGTGGCAAAAATGGAAGATGGAAGACGAATGGGGTGTGCAGGAAGAGGAGGAGATCTACCCCAGACGGTTGCCTTTGTGGCGCTGCTGGAAGATGAAAACGGTCAATTAAAAAGAAGCAAGATGGACTGAGGAAACCTAAATGAGAATGAAGCTGTTTGGTAGCAATTTTCCGTACAGAATTTTCTGCTTGTATACTTTCTTCAGTATGTTTTACTATGCTTGATTTGAATTTACACATTAGAAAAAAATTGAAGTGCACAATTTTGATAATGATAATGATAAGGATGATAATGATCCTATTAATGTAGTATGATTGAAAATCTTCCCTTCGTCTTCTCACTTACTTCCGTTGAAGCTTGTTTCGTGCATTGTCTGTCTGAGTACATTTTGTTTGTTTTGCCGTTGTGGATCTCATTGATACGTGCATCAGTGATTGTAACCTTCTTCGAGTCTCAAAAAGATCTGAAATTGGATATTGAAGACTACACACTTAGATCTAGATCATTTAAAATACCTAATCTTCTATCTACACACAGTGTATGTCTACTCTAAATAATTATGACTACAAAAATTCTTATGGTTGAATAGATAAATACATAAATAAATAAATACATAAATAATTAAATAAATATATACTATATAAAATAAAATAAAAACCAAACAGTCCTTTATCATTGATAAAAAGACATTTCTGCCACATGACAACTTAATTTTGGGGGGCTGATTCCGAATCTGTTTGGATTTAATACTGCATTATATTATTTTCCCTAGCAGTTCTAGGACACACATATGACTGATGGATTTGTCTAGATATTCCAAAGCAAGGGATATCTTACAAAAGTAATAATCCACATAATACAATGCAATTGTTGCTCATATGTTGCGCCATCTTTATGATATGTGCGGATTACTTTACCTATCACTAAATTCAAGTTAGTGTGTAACAATATTAAACTTCAGAGGGCACAAAGCATAAGCCGTTAATATTATATAACATTAAATATCATATGAATATCAAATACTGTTTTCCTGTATTCATTAAGAGGCTAAGCGACAAGAATTCTAATTTATGGTGGCATTTTCTTCTCATTCAGCAAAACTGTTTGAGATGGCATGGTTCTGGGGTCAAGGCGTTTGACTTGTAACCGCGAGGTTTTTGAGTTTGAATCCGGCCGCGCCGTGGCGCTGTTTAGTCCTTGGGACAGGCTATATATATATAGAAGAAGAACTTGTCAGTATGCTAGAACATTTCGCCTGTAAAAAAGATTATCTCTGTCTACCCCACATGGAGTTGAGAAGGTATTTGGTATGAAAAGCCTGTCGGGGAACATTGTAAACGTTTCAAGCACATTGTCATAGTGCATGTAGTGCTATATAAAAGCTCCAATTATTTTTGCAATCCATTTTCTTCCTGTGGTCATTCCTTAAGTTGATTTGGTGAGTTACAATTTTACCAAGTCAAGCTGCTCAGACAGAAATGTCGAACAACACTTGCTAAGACCATGCACCTATTCTTCCCTCATTCCTTCCTCTCTCACCTCTACCAATTTCAGTCTACATAAATGTTTTGATGATAACTTAAACTTATTGGGGCAGCAACAACAATATGATGGAGTAAGAATAACATCAAGCACAAGTGTAAATTTTTTTCGACTTCGCTCCGATCGTCGCGTCTGAACTTGGCTCGGGTAAAATGTATGACGTGGTTATGACGAACTTTCCACTATCGTGGTTTATATCTGGATCCACCCCGTTCACATCTTTCTTCACGTAGTAAGGACGACGGCTTGATCACGACCGGATAAACTGATGGACAATGTCAACCCTCGAAGTACTGCTGATTAGATTTTTTGGGATATTTCCTAGTGTAGTGCGTACTAACATTTTTTTTCATTAGCGGTGCCATACTTCTCATAAGTTTGGAGTCAACACAGTTCAAAATTATATTCTTATTCAAATTTCATATAATTTGATTGCGTGCCAGGGCAGCGTCTGATTACAGTACCCTAAACAAAGTTTATTCCCTTGATCTATTAAAAAAAAACCAAAACACAAAAAACAATACAAACCCAGTAAAAAACAAAAACAAAAAACCCAAAAAAATAAAAAAAAACAAATAAAACAAAATTAAAACGAAACAAAACCCAATACCTCATAAACACCTACTGGGCCCTCCCCCTGGGACATTTTTATATATAGAATAAATAAATAGATCAACACATACTTTGAAGTTAAGTCTTCATTGTTTTGATTATACAGAAGGAAAATATGAAAGCTATTATTGGTTGGAAATCTTAAAGTAATTTGCCCAATTGTAGGTTTCATTCCCCTTAATACTTCTCTGTTTGATGGGCATTTCATTATCAATTTTCTGCAAGGATGAAATATTATATCTTGTGATTTTGATCGAATCCTGATTTGATCCGTCTTTTATTTTTTGATTTGGTGGTCTTCGATTTACGGATAGAATTGGATGTGTGCCTCCCAGATTCAGTTAAAATTTTCCATCATTTAAGAATTCTACAGTGTTGTCAAAATTGGAAGATCAGGAAAAAAAACCCAAAACAAAACAAATAAAAAACCCAAACCAACAAACAAACAAAAAAGCAAATTTTCAAAAAAGATAAAGTTCGATAAACGAAAACTGATTTTGCTTGCACAAGAATGGAAATAGTATGATTTACTTGAAGAGACACGAATTTCGCCCCATCAATTATTACAATTTATAGGTGAATTCAGAACAGCAATGGCTCTAACTCTGGAAGGTCGATTTCAACAATATTCTAAACGTATCATTATAAAATAGTATTTATTCTTATTGATTTATTTGATGACATATCTACAGACAGTGAGCGTGACAGTGCGCTTAAACTCTGAGTTCTTGTCCTGATAATGGCGCTTCTTTTAAACGTTGTTTGAAAAAAAAAACCCGCCTAACCTATATTAAGTACCACAGTGCTTTAAAATCACGCTTTGCAACCATCAAGACAAACATGTCAATAGAGCGTTTTTGTTCCATAAAGTTCTTTATGCATGTTGTTCAATAATCCTATAGTGTCTGGGGGTAAAATGATTATAGGTGGCTGTGGCTTATAGATTTTGGCAAGGGGTATGCTTGGTTGCCTATCTATCGAGCTGCACGTCTATGTGGATTGATATGATATTGGTCCAATTATATCGAATGGAGCAAACAACAAACAAACAAACAAACAAACATACAAACAAAACAAACAAAAACCAAAAACCCTCACTGTACTTTGGATATCTGTAAATGAGTGATATGTAAAATAGATTTCTTTGTAATTTTGTTGAAAGTAAGATCAAGTAAAGCGTAACCTGACAAGTCACAAAGTTACGAATTTTTGCTCGAACTTGGTAAAAATACGCAATATCATTGAAGACAAAAGTTCCGTCAGATGCAAAACATGTACAAGAATTTGTTGTCGAAATGATTTGTTGCGCCAACATTTTCATGAATTACATTTCTATGTCTTCGTTTCCATCTGAGAGTTGATTTATGAATGTCCTCCTCACTAATCAAGACCCAGCACTGCTTCATTTTCTGTTCCAAGGACGCCTCTTTGAACGGCAACCTCTGATTCTCGTCCACTTTCTCAACTAACCAATCCCATACAAAGCAATCCATTGGATGAAAAAACGGTGACTTAGCTGACCATTTGCCTTTCTTAATGAATTTAATAGTTTTAAAGAATCAAGATAGGCTTGCATTATGTTACTAGTCTGGGAGGTTGCCCCGTCTTGTAAAATATAATCATTGTTTGGATAGAGAGCCAAATAGTCAGGTAACTTTTGCCTACAATGATATTGCGTATTTTTAGCAGGTTCGTGAACAAAATTTACAACTTTGTAATTTTTATGTCCTTTTAAAATCTCGTCAACTGTTATTTAACTTAGTTTCAATAAAATCATAAAGTGATTCATTCACATGTTTCTGATTTATTGAGGTTTAAATTACAGTGAGTTGTTTTCTGCCCCACCCGATATATCAATAGGTTGACTTCTGCCCTTGTCAAATGCCGTGAATTTTATTTCTGCTCTTTGTCCCTCAATTGTTATTCATCCCAATATTTTTCTTTTTTATTTCTTTTTTTATTTAATCATTAACTTTGAATATCATGACCTTTTCCTGGACTTTCTATCAGCTCCGTTTCCTGACTTTTTTTTTAACGAGGTTCGAAACGCAACAACCATATTATTTTAAAACACATTTTACATGTCCTTTATAGAATTTTTTCATAGTGGGATTGGGAAATATAAGAGGCTACATTTAAGCAAATCCCAAAATAGTGTGTGTGTTTTGTTGTTGTTGTTGTGTTTTTGCAAACCTAAAGCAGTTCTTATCTTTTCCTTTTTAAAGAGCATGTCCATTTGAATGTGAGCCACTGGAGAGATTGCCAAATACTTAAATTTCTGCCTCCTTGTTGTAGGCCTATCATATTGTTTGCTTCATTACTAAAGATTAGGCTTATGTCCGTTGGAATGTGACCCAGGAACGCACAGGTTCTTCTTCCTGGTTCATGTGCTTAAGACTGTAAAACTAGATGTTTTATTACATTTTACAAACTAAATACTATTCTTATCAGGAAAATAGTGGTCCCATACGAAAATTCAGAGTGATTTTTTTTTAGACATTAGTGCCAAATTTAATGTTTCTCATGTAGATCTAGTGTAGTTATGCCCAAGTATCCTGTGCATTCTTTTGGGGCTACCCAGAAATGCAAAGCCTAGTGCGATTTTCAAGTTTGGAATATCGAAGACTCGCTTGACATCCATCTTAAATTGAAAAGAAAATTCAAAGTCCATAGCAGAAAAAGCGATATTAATGAGGTAAACAAACAGGTTAATTCACATTTCCGCTAAATCAAGTGATTGGATGCAGATGCAAAAGTTTTACTTTACATGAAAAAGGTACACAATTACACAACATTAATGCGTACAATTGCTTTTTTGTGTTTATTTTGTTTTTGTTTTGTGAGAATAGAATTAAACCTGGAAGCAGGAAAAAAAACAACAACAACCACTGAATACAACGAATTAGCAGCGCAAATCGATGTTACTGTGTGTCAATCTGAACATAGCATAAAAATTTATCCAGTCGAGTCATTAGTCTAATGGACTAATATGTAAATTAGAAGTCATTTCAGTTATATACATCTAAAACCTAACAAAACTTGTAGAACTGACGGTCTGCCCACCAGAATGTTGTACATTGAATACCTTTAACTGCTTTTCTATGCTGTTTTTCTCATACGGAACTATTCAGATCAACGTGCAAATTATAATATAGTGAATAGCTTTTGTTTGGATTACAGAAAACTGTATTCAATTAATTTGTTCCATGTGTCCCATGAATATGAGTACGATTATGAAATGTTAATTACTCAAAAAAGTTTCGATCAAAAAGGCATCAAATTAGAGACCAATTAAATATAGTTAGGGAAATTTTTGATTATAATTTTTAATTTCAAGACAAAACAATAGGAATTATAAAAAATACAGCAGTTTAGAAAAGAAGGTATTTTCTTTAAAAATTTAACAACAACAAAATCGATCATCCAAAATTTATTGAATTGTCATACTCCATCTTGCGTGAAAACCAATTCATCCAAGTTGAAGCCTTTCATCATCAATGTTGATTTGAACTTCCCTAGCACCTGGAGGTAGCTCTTTGAATTTACACTCACGGCTCTCCTCCTTCCTCAAACCAGAAATGGCCAATGACCCCTTGGTTGCTCAAAACCATCCACATGGCGCATCGTTAAGACTTCAACGGTCTTTGGAAGACGAATGCTGAAGTTGTACATGAAGTGGCCCAGGCGTTCCTGGCATGGATCTTGTCGGAATAGAAAGTGTAATCCATTAAAGAATCACACCTGCCAATGAAAGTGCAATCTTCCTCATCAGCCCGTGTAAGAAGCGCTGATAGAATAATGTAATATTATGTCCAACCTTGACCTGTGGTCAATTGTCTGTAGGCGTTGCTTGGCTGGTATGGGCTAGCTGTTGAAATCAATGCCAAGAAGAAATCAATCTAGATCGAGATTTATGTTAATCATGATGAACTTGTTGATTTCCTCAAATTATCCCAATAAATGTTGATCATGATGTCGTTATATCACTACGTTTTTGCGCGCTCACAAAAGTGCATTTAAGTTGGTCTAGCAGTGGGCTCCGAAAAGGCCAAAACAGCAAAATGGGTACTTTCTGAACAATGCGCTTGTCTCCGTTGAGCTTAAAGTTTCCCATTTAAAACTTGCACATAAAAAAAATTGCCAGAATGCATCTAGATGTGTGAAAAATTGTGTTGCGTTTGGGAGGCTTAGTGTTGTATTTAAAGGATTTTATTTTCGTAGTCATACTTATGGGACTCATGGTATTAAGGGAAATGCAGAGAACTGACTTCAATGTAGATTATAATTTCAGTAATTTGCATTTCCAGTGCAGGATTACAATTCTAGATGGCTACAGACAAAAAGAGTCACGTTCAATGGTACAGTTTGTATGAGACCGGGGGACACAATTGGCCAACAGGTATCAGGGAAATTGTTGTTTTCTCTCGGCTTGGTACATTCAATAGGTGGTGATTTCAAAGCCTTCTTTAAAGAGGTGAAATGGAGGTATTAGGGACCGCTCTGAAAAAACAATGGAATCAGAAATAAATGCAAATTAGGTTTACCATAACACTACTTTTGGAAATGCCTAATACATTACAAATTTTTCTCATTGCTGGCCCCCTCTAAAATAACGGTCCTGCTCAGAAAACACCAAAATCTCTATAAGTGGAAAATATTATGACTACGCAATGTTTGGAGGATGATGACGATACCCATTACATGTATCCTTTTTATTATAATAGATTTTTTGCTGATGAAAAAAGAAATAATTTGTAAATCTTACAGATCCATCATATCTTGAACCGTAAAGATAAAGGTTGCATTTATATGAATAGCTTTTTCCACCATTCTGCGAACAGTCTCAAAGCGCCTTACAATACTTTGTTCCCTAGCAGGCACACCCCCTGAGGAGCATACAGTACAGTGTTGTTCATTCTACGCAACAGTACTAGCCTATTGCAGGTACTCATATAACACCTGAGTCGAGTGAAACAGTAAGGGTTGTTTTTTTTTGTTTTTTTTTGCTTAAGGAAAAATCACAAGTAATCCCTGGCGGGAAAGGAACCCCTGAACTCCCGAACCCAAGCCGACGCTTTAATCGTATTAAGCCATCTGTGCCAACAGTCACAATTGTTGGACTAACAGTGTATACAAATATATTAGTATACATTTCTTTAAAAAAGCCTATTTATAAGGATATTTGCTACTAAGGACTCAGTATTATAGTATAATATATCTATCGTTATATAAAATATATGTAGTAGTAAGTAGTCGTAATAGCCATTTGTATGGCACCTTTCTTTAACGAGCTCAAGGCGCCTCACGATCACATACAAGCACGTAAAGTAATACAAAACCTGCGGCAAGCACGTAAAGTAATACAAAACCTGCGGCAAGCACGTAAAGTAATACAAAACCTGCGGCGAACATAAATACGTCACATTACTAAAAGATGGATTAATTATAGGCTTTCTTGAAGAGATGGATTTTTAAAGACTTTCTAGAATGATAAAGTGATGGAGAAATCTTACAACATTCATTCAAGCCATTCCATAATTCTGGTGCACGCACCGAAAACGCCCTCTCACCAAAACGTGTCAAAGTACGGGGTACAAAAAGAATTGCAATCATTCGATCTTAAAAATCTAGGTTTTGGATAAGGAATGAGAAGTTCTGTAAGATAGGGTGAAGCTAAATCATGTTGACATTTGTAAGTCATTAATATAACTTTAAAATCATTACTCTACCTGACTGGCAACCAATGAAGATCTTTAAGAACTTGAGTTATGTGATCGGATTTCTTTTTACAGGCTGCCCAAATCTGTAAGTTTTGGAGTTTGGATAGATGACTTTTAGATGTACCGTATGAAAGGGAGTTACAATAATCAACCCTACATGTTACAAAAGCGTTTATCATAAGTTTTGCAGTATCTTCATGATTGAAATATCATATTCTGTTTATATTGTTTAGATGGAACATGGCGATTTGACAAATTTTGCTTATTTGTTTCTCCATAGTGAGACTAGGGTCAAACAGAGAGCCCAAATTTTTAACATCTGAAATATTAATATTGGAATCAAAAATATGCACATTGCAATTTTCGATTGTTTTAAGCGACCTGCGCGAGCCAGAAACGATTATGTCAGACTTATCTCAATTTCATTTGAGTTTGCTTCCTGTCATCCAATTTTGAATGTCTGTGGTGCAGTGTTTAAATGCCTGGGTAGATGATTGATTCTCATTCCCGCTCAAAGGTATGTACAACTGGGTGTCATCTGCATAAAGATGATAATTTATGTCATTTCCCTCTATTATGCTGGCGAGCGGGAGGTGCAAAGAGTGAAAAGTACAGGTCCCAAAATGAAACGCTGGGGAACACCATGTTGTAACGTTAACGGCGATGTTCTTGAGGAGTTGATCAAGACTGACTGCGTTCGGTCCTGAAGGTAAGTACTGAACCATTTCCTGTATATTATATATCATACTATATATACCCATTTTGCTTATAGTAATGTGAAAATATTTTGTGTATAATACATTTGTGTATTTTTGTGTGCATTATATCATCTTGTGGCTTTGCTATGACTGGATGTCTGTAATACAATATCTTGATGCCTATCATTATCTATAAGACGGGCAAATTGCGATGAAAACAAATAAAATTGATTTCAATGCTATGCATTCAAAAAAGAGGTTCACGATGCGTCATATTCAGAGACCAAAATACTTTTTAAAACATTGATACCCTGAAAAAACCCCAAATGCAATTCGGATCGAATACCTTTCAGCCTAAAATAAGGGTATGGATATTTATGGTCCACTTCGGTGCATTTTACGGTGCGAATCAATATGCAAGCTTAGAATCAATACCTCTAAGTGCCTTATATTTATTACCTAGAGAACGTGAAGCTAAAATCGGAACAGTGTCATTCAGTTCCTTAGTTTGCGTTTCGTAATTTCTACGACAGCGACGATTTTATTTAGGTAGTTCTACGCCCTTGACCCACAAGAGAACTCTTGTTAAAATTTGTTGAGTAACCCATATGACCACATACTACGTCATGCCTGGTTGGTGTGAAAATGTGGATTTACTAAGAAAAGCGCTCAAATCCCTTGTTTAACAGACTTTGAATAAAATTGTTTGACAACTGTTCACGCCAGGTTCCAATCCAGACGAATCATAGCTTTGGCCTTGGTCTTGGAGATTTATGGAATGAGAGATACAAGGAAGAAAACGATTGAAAGGGTAAAATCATAATAGAGATAAGCATGGAAGAGAGAGCGGAAGTCAGTGTTCCAAGGATCAAGACAAGAAAATCCAATCAACTAGCGCTGAAATTTCTGTTTCAATATCATACCTCGGAGCCTTGACCAACGAAGACCTCATTTCCTAATGACCATCAGGTCAGTAACACTTTCAACCATCCAAAACCTCATCTTTCAACAGCATTTAAAAAAAAACAACCCGGGAACAAAAGCACTCCATCCAACAATGACTAGGCCTACTAGCAACCCTTTGTGAAAGAGACGGACCTTTACAGATAGCCTGCGACGTGGCACAAAGAAAGAACCCTCCAGCATCCTGTCCAACATTTTTTTCTCCATTCTTTTTATTTCTTGCCCCTGTCACCGATATCGTCACGACACTGCGGCCCTTTTACCACCCACTGAGCTACAGGACGGCTGACCCCGCTCACTCAGCAGCAGACGCCGGTTCCATGGTTAAGCAGTCAGGACTCGCTTGATCGAACAGGCCTGTCTCACGTTCACTCCGCTCACGAGCCTTTTCCGCTGACTGTCGCTCCCCTGTAATATTGCAGTTAATGGTTCCTTTCGTGTTCCGCTCCCATTCTCTCCCTCTCTCTCGTTCTCCTTTTGTGGCTGTTTCAATAGAAAGGCTCAACTTCTTCCGTTCTCCACACACTCCTCTTCGAAGCAAGAAAAGAGAAGACAAAGTAAGAAAATGCTGTGTTTTTTTTTAATTCTTGTTTCTCACAATTTTCATTATTTTTCCGGAGCGTCGAGAAAGCATTCATTCATTAATACACCGATTAGATCATCTTGGCTTAAATTTTCATATTCACCCTCTGTGAAAACACTTTGCTCGATGCCATGATGAAGTGTAGGTGTACAAGGTTGAAGTCCTTTCTCAGCTCATATAATACTATCGTGTTTTCTTTCTTGTGACCTGCTCCCCTTTATATAACCGTCTGTCTGTCTGTATGTCTGTCTGTCTGTCTGTCTGTCTGTCTCTCTCTCTCTCTCTCTCTCTCTCTCTCTCTCTC
>JAOYNN010205106.1:0-10739 GCA_025770095.1 Goniobranchus kuniei
CCCCCACCGATTCAGAAATGCTCAGAAATTTTAAAATCTTTGGTTATGTTTCGTGCATTCTCAACTAACCAAAAACAAAACAGCAACAACAAACAAACAAACAAAAACAAAAAACAAACAAGGAGCCAAAAAAAAAATCAAAATGGAAAAAGTAATCAATTAATGTAAAAACACCGGTATTTAATATGGAATCAATGTGACGGTCCGATGGGTGTACAAAATCTGTTTTTATTTTACCAAGTGTAATCTAGGCTACTATTCTTAATGAAAGATCTAAACTCCTTTATCTTAACGACGCACACATACAATTCAAGTCATGAAATGTACCAACACACAGTGTATTCATATCCATCCGGATTGGCAACAGGCACCAAGTACCAGTCGTACTTGTCTAACATCGAACGGCCTGGTTCTTGGTCTAAAGCATAGCTTGTCAACATCTGATAAAAATACAATCAATTGGTTATGAAATAATGTAGTAACAAAGAATAACAATTGTTGAAAGATATTGCTAAAAAAATCACATGTCAGTGATTAAGGGCAAATATCATAAATATAAATAATATAAATATGCAGATCACGCCAGGTGTCTGGAGATAATAATAGTAACGATACTAATGATGATATTTAAAAACAAAAATAAAAAGAACCTTGAACTTTGATCCTGGTGATGTGGGAACCTGTTAGTCAGAACCACGACCCCACGTTCGCTAAGCCGAACTGTCTACCATCAGACCACGAAGCCCAATTTTGAGGCCTAAAATTCCATCTGCCATTTTTCTTCCTATTCTTGTCGTTTGTCCAAGTCTTCGTTCAAAATAAATGTATCTTCCTTTCCATTTATCTCACGACAGAGCAGGCTGTCATCAGCAATGAGTTTCACCTTTGAGTCGATACTGTCTCCAATGTATGTGGTCCAGTAGCTCAGTTGGTAGAGCGGCTGACTGTCATGCGAGGTGGCCCGACTTCGATCACCAGAGCCGAGCAGTGTTGTTGTTTTTTTTCGGCCTCCTGTTCACCCAGCAGTATAAATGGGTAGCTAGGTCTTTCTAGACTTGGCGAAAGTAAAGTCGGGGTGGAAAGCAATAGCGAACTACCACACAATGCCATATGCCTAGTATAATTAGGGCTCTACCCCTAATTCCCTTATACTCAGTCGTGGGTATGGGACTAACTTTACTTTTTACTTTTTATCATTTTACACCTGGGTTGAATGGGGGTATGGGTTTAAACTGGATGCCCATCCTAACACAGCTGAGCTTTGGGTTAAGAAGAGATGTGAAAGTAGAGATGGAAGCAAGGAAGGAACTGTAGAAATCAATGTTTTATCCTTTACTATTTCGAATTGCAAAATGTTCTTCCATATATATATATCGATTGCCATGTGCCTCTCTTTGAATTCAACTATAGGATTACAGAGCAGGAAGGTCATAATTAAACTTTTGTGACTCAGAATCTAAACAAAGGAGACTTTAGCTTTGTGAGTGACTGTTATGACACAAGACCATACTCCAGCTTCATTATTTGGTTGTACTATGGAACACAGGTAACTTAAAAATTTGGTATTCTGATTGACTGGTTACAAGTCTGCTTCAACTACTTTGATACTGATTTATTGTTGTCTTAGTGAGACCACTTATTCTTTTATTTCGAAACCTCTTTTCAATATTGGTATATATCAACAGGATTCAGGAAAAACTTTTTTTTGTTTTTTTTTTAAATTTTTGGAAATAATCACTTCATTCTTCTCTGTTTTCCTGTAAGATCATGGCTTCCTTTTGGAATATTTAGATGTGATGGATATTTCATTCCATCAAATAAAGTCAAGTCAAATTTCATTTAGGTGATATTAGCTCATGAAGCTGGTTCTTTTCCCTGTTTCTGTAGCATAACACAAAACCATAGATTGACCTAATCAAAGGCAAGATAAAAACATAATAAGTTTACTGCAAATTAATTCCCCAAAGCCCTGCTGACATCCAAAATAAGAGTTTAACACTTTTAATACAACTTTCCCTAAAGAAATGAAAAACAATCACAAGGAATCAATCTAAAAACCTCAGCTCAAGCTGTGCCAGCAACTTGAAGATATCCATAAAGTTTCAAAGTTTATACTAGAGAGAATCATAAAGTAAAATTATGAAGCATGAAAAATGAAACCAACAACCAATGCAAAATAAACTGAACAACTTTTGACTGACACGGCTTGTAGGTTCAAAGAAGTATGAAGCTTTCCAAGTTCTTAACAAATGACATTGACGACAAGAGGCAAGAGCACATGATGAAAATAAGAAGACAGAGCAGATGATGAAACTGAGAAATTATGGAAGATGATGGAACGTAAAAACATAGAGCTGATGATAGAAAATTGGGGAGCAGATTATTAAAGCGGTGTTTGGCAGAATTTCTCTGGCTCTACCTCCAGTATAACACGAGAACCATCCCTGGATTAAATTGGATTTCCATCTGTTGATTTTTAAAAATCATCAAAGTTTCACAAAATCAAAGCCTGAAATGAGAAATTACTAAGACAAAAATAAAAAACAAAACAAAACAACACCCCCTTCCCCTCTCCCCCTTAAAAAAAACAAACAACCCAACCAAACCCAAACAAAAAAACACAACAAAAAACAGGCCAAAAGAAGGCCTTGTTATAAATTATCTGAAGATTGTTAGCCTATGTTTGACCTACAAGCCTGGGCTTTTTGATGGGGTGCTTGTCTTCAATTCTTCATAGAGCAAAGAGAGAAAGTAAATGCTAAGGCTAAGATTACTAAGAATAACAATCTTTGCTACTATTGATACTATGTCAGAATCTATACTCTAGCTTTTGAGGATGATGATGATGATAATAAGGTACAATACAATGCTTGTTGCGGCACCGGTGAAATATGATCTTCTAAAGTAATTTATCCCTTGAAATAGTAACAAACGTGCCAATGCTGTCAGCTCTTTGTATAGCCTGGACAGTGAGACTGTTCAAACACACTAGCGTCTTTCATCCTATGTTCATCCACCTTCTACAGAATATTAAATTTCTAATATAAATTCCATCTCGGATTTGAAACAAAAATTTACAAAAAAAAGGAAAAAGAAACTCCCAGAGGAATTTCAATCTGACTTTGAGTTTCCTTAATAAAATGTTCAGCCACCTTACCTTTGTATTTCATGTAGATTTTCAACATTGTTGAATATTCTGTATGGAAATTATGCTTGAACAAAGAAAAATGAAATTATCTCCTACATGTCTTGTTGTTAAGAAACTACGTAAATGTTTCTCTTACTTTTAAATATCTGTTGCTACAATGGTGATGTATCATGGCGCATTTTCTTTTGATCTTTGCCACATGAAAAACTGGATTTCAAACTTGGGATGCAAATCCATTTGACGGAATATTCTACATGAAAAGAATTGGTACTAATAATAGCATCCAAATTATGTCCTAGACATGTCCCAAGCAAAGTCTTGCTATTCAAATAGAAAAAATTCACATCTCTTATTCTGTGTTCTATTCTTTCTGTTCATTACTCTGTATTTTTATAAGAATGAGAGTTTCGCATTGAGAACCGACTTTACTTTGATGCAGAAAGACAGTTCTGGCGTTTGATATATGACCTCAATACTGTACCACTCCCAACAATTCCGCAGGAACTAAAGCTGGAGGTGGCTGAAATTTCTAAGAGGGAGTCATATGGTTAGACAAAATCAGAAATGTGCTCAATGGAGAGAAAACTCACTAGCGCTGAGCGAAAGTCTGGTTTCAGATTTGGATAACGAGTTATCTTTCCTTGCTTGGATATCCAGTTTATAACTTTGACAAGTTTTGAACAAGATTTCTACAAAGATTTTGACTTGCTTTCACCATCTAGATCTAGATTTACAGCCTGACCCAAATCTAGGTACAGAAAATGGTGCAACCAAGCCAAACTCTCTCTCTTTTCTCTCTTTTCCTCCTCTCTGTGCGTTTCTTGCAAGTCCCAATGCCATATGGTGCCGACCAGTAGGCCCAAGTCATAAGCTACACTGCGCACCCTGTAACAAATCAAAGCGATTGCAGGAAATTCTTCCTCTTTGACCAATTTCAGCACTCCAAAATCATGGAACCAAGTCGGTGGTGAACTATATTTTGTTGGTCAAGCCACAACCTACAATCTGGTCTCAAGATCTAGTTATCCATTTATTTAAATCTAGATAACCCGAATTTCCAGTTCTTTGAAAACCAAGTCCATGTTTAGGACTAATACTCAAGAAGGCAAGTAAAGAGACAAATGTGAATGTATAGATTTAGGTGGCTAGTTCATCCAGAGGAGAGATTGGCTAGAGAATGCTGAAGATGTCATTACCAGGCAATATGACAAGAGGGAGACCTGGGTAAGTATATATGGAAGAATTTTCAAGGAAGATATGATAGCTACTGGTGTGAGTGAGAGCGACTTAATGAACAGGACTGATTATAGACGGAGGTTCTGTTGTGGCTACTGTAACTGAATAATCTGAACGGAAAATATGAGTAAGAAAACCAATTCTGATACTTCAAGGTGACATATCATCCTTGTAAATCTCTAAACTAGTAAGTCAAAAATTGGGTCACGATGATTTTGGCTTTATTTGACTAGAAGCGAATGTAAGGTGAGGGTAACCCTCAGTGAAGGAGGATGATCAGAGGCAACAGTAAGAGCAAGGGCAAGTGTTTAGAGAATTACAAGGATGATATGATTCTTCAATTAGAAAGATTTTCTATGACACAGAAATATTTACCTGTCATATCTCTCCTTTATTTTTTTCTTTTAATCCCCATCCCAACCATTAATTGCACAATAAAATGATACTCATAGACTTTGCTCACTATGACCAACAAAATTCAATTATCAGAGGTAATCCTTTACCCAAGACACGCTTAATTACTTTAAATTGATACACAACTCATTTGCTTCAAGATAATGTACATGGTAGTAATGGGAAAAATAAACAGACTCTTATCAGCTAACAAAAAGCAACAAAATTGATGAAATCCGACAAAAATTGGTATGGGTTTTTCATTGCATTAAACTAATCTATTTTAAAAGCAGGGTAAACACTATTGACAAAGAGTTAGATATTCACAATCAAACCAAGAAAAAACCAAAACACAAGTTAGGTTTAAAAACAAGAATGTCATTGAAAATAGCTAATGGGAGAGACTAGTCACTGATTCTATTTTACGGTAGGATCATAGTACAGAGGAAGCTTTAAATATTTTGTGACAGTCAAGAAAATCATAAAGATTACAATTTTGTTACACAGTAATACTCTAAAGCAACAAACAATGTTTTAATGATATATCTCGGATACACTGCTCTATAATGATATAAATAAGTGCAAATTGATATAAAACGTTGACTGAAATTTAATATTGATACTAGACCAAGTGCATCTGCTCTTTCAAGAACATTTGCTGAACATTTTCTCTCCCCATTTGTCCCAGCCTATTCAATTTTTTTACATGAAATTTGCTTAACTGTTTGAACATTTAAGCTATCCACAGACACATTCTACAGTAGTTGAGAAACCAGGAAATTTATCTTAATTGTTTGTTATAAGACTGCTCAAAGGGTGATATTTTAGAGGATTCTCTCATCTCTTTGCGACAGTCTGCATCTCTGAGACATGTTTGTAATAACTTTACCCATTCTTAACCCCAAATTGAAGTTGGAGTGAAGAAAATATATTATGTAGAGATGAACAAAGCAACTATTCCCAAAAAGGTATACATGTGCATCTGTTCGGCATAAGGCTAGATATATCTCCCATGATCAGGGGTTGAAAAAAAGAAGTAAAAATCTTTCACACATCCATTTAACCTTAAAAAAAACAATGTCATTGCACAATTCAAAATGCTAAACTTGATTTTCACAACTTTATGAGTGAAAAATCACAAATATTACTGCTATATATGACTTTGACACATCTTTAATTTACAAAAATGCTTGGAGATATATACATCTATAATGTCTTATATCTCAGCTGTGTGCATTTTACAAATTGTGAAGTCATGTATATGAGACATTTTGGTTTTCTTAAAACATAATGAAAACTGAGTAATATATATAGAATTCTAAAGTGATGACTGGCACAAAGCTTTCAGTGATAAGTTTTAAGACAATTCCATATTAATTTTATACGTTTTGTGTTGTGGAGCTTTTTTCTACTCCATTAGTTCATCTAAGTGCCCATTGCCACTATATAAAAAAATCTATAGCTTATCAGATGAAACAATATGTCTCCTCATTTTTTTGCTATTTTCAACACTTTTCACAACGGATGTGGTTGACTTCATGAATTGACAATTGTATCAATCAGAGCTCCAATTATTGCCTTCACAACTGATTGACCACGTTTGAAGATTGTTTGTGTGTGCTCTTATTATGTGTGGCTGTGCTAATACATCCATGAAAATTATTGAAGTTGCCAAGTAATATGCAGCAATCTAAAATTAATAAATAAGAAAAGCTGTGCATATCTCAGATCTACCTGTCCAGTTTCTAAATTATTACATGTTCAATCAGGTGCATGCCAGATAATAATGCTTAGATATGCATAAATGTTCAACAATGTCTTTAAAAAAGCTTATTTTGTGGCGAAAAAAAAGGCTCAAATAGAAAAGCTAACACACACAAACACACACTTACAGATCAATACAAATGAAAGCCTTTTCGATTTTTTAAAAACTGTGTTTTTCTGACAGATAAAACTGCACAGTGAGAAGTCAAAAATGTGTCTTTTCTTCGTTTTTCAAACATCTGTTTTCATTGGGACTTGAAGGAGGCTTCAAATTTTGCACTCATTAATGCATGGTTCGAGTTTTTAAAATTTCCATTTTTCTTTAAGCATTTCCTTTTCTGTCTTCCCATTTTTTTCGCTCGTATTTTTCTCCTCTTACCTCTTGGTATTATGACATCCAAAACCTACATTTATTGTCTTGCAATTAGGACTAAAAGGTACGAAAGGGAAATGAATCAAACAGAAATTTGTACTCTTCAAAGAGCAGATCATAATGGTATGGGTGGGTGATAAATGCTTATGTACACATAAATCAACAGACATCATAACGCATTATGGGGTGGTTTGAATGACAGAATGAGAGGAGGATGACTATTAGGTTGCATGATAACAACAAGAACAAAGAGACCTCTAATTGTACAAGAATAGTCACCTGCACTCTTGTCCTGAAAGTAGGCTAGAAGACATCGCAGAACGGCTTGGTGACAAATGACCATGACATTTTCTTGCCGTTCCAATTCCTGGAAGATTTTGAATAGTAATTATCATTGAGGTCTAGGGATAGGTAGGTTGGCGACTCTTAATTCTAACCCTTAACATTCTGAATTTCTGAATCCTATTTTTCTCTATTGTCCTGAATTAATTTGAAAAAATTATACTTAAAAGACACATGATTTTTATTTTGCTGTCGTTTCGTCAATTTTGGCTTTATCAAGATGAATTTTCACAGTAAACAGAGAGAAGGTAAACAAATACATATATCTATTTGCATCGATGAGTAGGGATGACCTACTGTAAAATTGCATTTACTCACCTATAAGCTGAGAAAAATGACATATGTATATATATATATTATATATATACTAGTCCATCCCAAAAGTAAGTTTCCCTCCTCAATAACTCAGAAACAAAATGGTCAAGAAGAATGAAACCTGATATGACACACCTTTGTTTTATGGTCTATTCAACAAAGCAACCGCCATTTTCTCTGAACTTTTGCATTCTCCGCAACCAGCTGTTAAATGCAGTGACGTAAGAGACTTTGTCCAGCTACCTGGTGGCTGTTTGTGTTGCAAAAATTATGTCTCCTTTAGAGACAAATCTTTATTCCCAAATGAGCTCTTTCAGTTTTGGAAAGAGCCAAAGGTCACATGGGGTTAGATCTGGGGAATAACATAAAATGTTCCCACTCATAAGGTCCAGCAACTCGGTGGCCATCCTGGCAGTGTGCACAGGTGCATTGTCATGCTGGAAGATGACTCCTTATTGCAGCATCCCATGCCTTTATTTTCTAATTTCTGGTCTCAAGTTATCTTGAAGAAGCATTTTGTAAAACTGGGCATTGATTGTGGAGCTGACTGGAGCTGGCCATCGCAAAATGATACCAGATGTCTCATGAAGGAACATCTGCATGACCATCAGAAAGTCCTGTTTTCAACTTGCTTTTTCGGGCGAGGTTCATCAATGTTTCTCCACTCAGCAGATTGTCTTTTTGTCTCAGAATCCTATTTTCTAGTTGTTTAGATGAAAGGAGCATGGTCTCCAAGAGCTGTGAAAAAGATCTGTGTGTATTTCAGGGTTGACTTACCCAAAAGAGTTGAACGTTTTATGATTACCCGGATGTCGTATTTTGAGAATGATTTCTTTATCTTCTGAGCATTCATCATGCCGGCCATTATGATCTAACAGTCAACAGGAAAAAGAAGCTCATTTCAGATGCTTTTAATATTGGTACACAAAACGTTGCAGGGGAATTTTTTAAAGAATTAATGTACACATATGCAAAATTTCATTAGCCTACCTGAAGCCGTCTTAATTTTATAAGGAAGGGAAACTTACTTTTGGGATAGATCTGGGAGGTCTAGATCGAGGTCTATCATTTTGATCTCCTCTTTCGCTATCATCAGAAGTTCCTGTTCACCAAAAACTATATCTATGTCCGATCGATCAACCTCTGCATCATTCAAATCCTCATTATCAAACCAGTCATACTAATTTCTCCTCCCTGGGGCCAAGTTGATCAAGATTTCGACTCATTTTCACAAATTCTAGTCAACAGAGTGATGTGAGACACATCGGATGTTTTGTTTACTTTTCCCTGTATCGATTAAAAGCATTATTTCCAGTTTATAACAGCACTACTAAACAAAAAATCAAAGCGAAAGTCACAAGCAGTTGTCAAGAGGTTCAGGACATTTTGGTACCAGCGGTTTCAAGCGGTTGAGGATGTTACAGGTTAAGTAAGAATCTCTTCAAACTGAATTTGACTGGTTCTTCATTGTAAATGTCTAATTTTTGTTTGCATCGTAAAA
The DNA here is from genome assembly GCA_025770095.1 of Goniobranchus kuniei. NCBI lineage: Eukaryota > Metazoa > Mollusca > Gastropoda > Nudibranchia > Chromodorididae > Goniobranchus > Goniobranchus kuniei. The sequence goes on from JAOYNN010205106.1 coordinate 9,073, forward strand.
AATGTGACACCTTTGAACAAAACTGCTCAGCTAAGTTTTGTTTTTTTTCCTTTGCAATTTCATGCATTTGATACATTTTTATATGTAAGTTCAAATTTCATTATAAAATTAACAAATTGCTGCTGTGATACTACAAAAAAAACAACCCAACAACAAACAACAGTAAACAAGATTCTACAATGTGAATGATAAGCTATATAAATACACGAATATAAAACATAATAATATATTTGCTTTAATCATGCCACTTTTAACCAAAAATGCTAAGGAAAATTTCTTACCAAAATTACAGGCTCCAATCTGGCAACAAGGTCTTGATAAGACTAGAAATGAAAATAATACAACATTTATTTAGTTAGTCACTTAAACAGTCCTCACATCATTTCAAAGAGGCTTTAAGCACTTGACAAAATTTAAGAAAACAAATGGCAAAGGTACTGTAAATAAATACAGATCAAACATGATATTAAATGAAACATCACTGCACGCACAGAATGGGTGACATGTGTAGAATGATGCACTTAAATATATATATATTAGGACAATAAAGCAAAGTAAATTTAAGTCTACTATGACCTAAAGAGGTAATATTTTACTAATGACTTGAAACACAGGGTAATGTAATTTACATTACATACCTCGGGGTAATAATTGGTAGCAAATGTCAAAAGAGAGAACAAATTAATGCTTACTGTAAAAAGGCAAAAAATACATAAAGTTTTCTGAAACATGACATCTTGCAGTATCCTAAACCATCAAGAAAAAATGCTAAGAAGCCCTTGTAAAAGGTTTTTATTTTGGACACTTAAGCGTTACCATAAAATTGCCCATAAAAACTGAATAAAAACATTTATTCATGAATAATAAAAATCTAATATAAGTACTGTAAAATTCAAACTTTGAGATGCATACGTCGTTTTAAAAAAACGAACAGCAAAAGCAAAACAAAAACAAGTTTAAAAAAAACACACAAATGATTAAAATTTGTTTCAACAATTACTTCGCCGCTAGGATATCGGTAGTGGTATTTGTCCTGATCCCTGCTGGCAAAGTCTTGTGGGTACTTGGCCTGAATCTCTTCATAGGTCATACCTTCACAAATACCCTGTAATAAATTGTATACATTAAATTAGATATCCAAAGATAAATACAAAAATGTGATGATATTGAAAATATCTCACATTGGGTATTTGTTCCTTGGCACATAATGACTTTAAAAAAAGCACCCAACAATGTCAAAAGTCACAGTAGATTTTAAAATGTTAATTTTGTATACCTTTGATAAGATTAAACTACTACTTCTACTACTACTATGGGTGGAAGAGCAAATGAAACATATGTAAATAAAATAAAATGTAACAAAACAACAACAAAAAAGAAATATTCACAACATTCAGATATTAAGCTAAGCCCTCTGTTTTATAACATTCTATTTTATGTTATGTTATGTTATTTTATGTTATTTATTCTTATTACAAATGTTTCATTTACTCATCAGGCATCTGTTATCCTTCTTATTTATTTGTATATGAAGGACAATGGTATGAAAAATTATATGTATTATCCTGTCTTACTCTTACCCCTTAAGGTAAAAGTAAAGTAAAGTTAGTCCCGAACCCATGACTGAGTGTAGGGGAATTAGGGGTAGAGCCCTAATTATACTAGGC
>JAOYNN010205217.1:0-10738 GCA_025770095.1 Goniobranchus kuniei
ATCCGTTCAGAGCCGCACACTGCGTTACACAGTCTTCTCGTTATCCGTTCAGAGCCGCACACTACATTACACAGTCTTCCCGTTATCCGTTCAGAGCCGCACACTGCTTCACACAGTCTTCCCGTTATCCGTTCAGAGCTGCACACTGCGTTACACAGTCTTCCCGTTATCCGTTCAGAACTGCACACTGCGTCACACAGTCTTCCCGTTATCCGTTCAGAGCCGCACACTGCGTCACACAGTATTCCCGTTATCCGTTCAGAGCCGCACACTGCGCTACACAGTCTTCCCGTTATCCGTTCAGAGCCGCACACTGCGTTACACAGTCTTCCCGTTATCCGTTCAGAGCCGCACATTGCGTTACGCAGTCTTCCCGTTATCCGTTCAGAGCCGCACAGAGCCGCACACTGCGTCATGAAGACTTTACCTCCTGATACATTTTTTTGCCATTTAATACAGTGTTTCCTAAAAATTCTCAAATTACTCTTTATTTTCATAAAGTACATTTATTTCCCGTGAATTCCATCTTTGACACAATAACATTACAATGCATCATTACTCACAAATAAATAAAATAAAAATAGCTTAATAGCCCAAAGGGAAAAAACCCCGAAAAAAAGTGAGAAAAAAAACTGAACGGATAAAGAGTTAAATCTCAGTTGCCAAAAGCTACACTATTTCTTGCAATTTAAAGAAATGCAGTGCAACATACAAGGTTTAGTTAGTGTTGTCATTTTGATAAGCTCAATTTCAGTGAAGCTAAAACCACTATTCAAAGGGAGGTAATCGTGTTTTCATAGCCTTAGTAGACGTCGCCTGACTGGTTTCTCTCCCTTGAGAGTAGGTGCCAAACTGACGAGCAAGAAGAAGAAGAAGAAGAAAGTATTATGCAACGATTTTAGACATAAGGATTCTCTCTCTCTCTGTCTCTCTCTCTAGAAGAAGAAGAAGAAGAAGAAGAAGAAGAAGAAGAAGAAGAAGAAGAAGAAGAAGAAGAAAGTAGTGTACCATTATGCACTCAACTATGGGACTGGTGTCAGTTTAGTTTTTCATAGGCAAAGGAGGACCTTGTTATTATGTTAGAGCAAGTGCGCCTGTAAAATGGCTGCATCTTTATACTGCACATGGAGTTGAGAAGATATTTGGTTGGAAAAGGCCTGTCGGGGAACACTTGTAAAGCGCTTTGAGGACATTTAGTTGATTTAGCACTATAGATAAGCTCTAATAAAATTTAAACATTGTTTGTGCTTTACAAGTTGTTAGATAACATAATTGTACGTTTCACAGTGATTGACTGTTAGTAAAAGTGCCAATCTTAACATTGTAGATGAACCACATTTTGAGTCTGATTTTAAACGGGAAAAGCTGCCATATAAAACCAATTTACTACATGTGTTACTACATGTATTTCTTTTAAGAGAAATCAACTGTTCCACTGTCTTCAATCAACTTCCAGCCTTACACATGCGCATGTATTTATCACGTAGGAGTTTTTTACAGATTACTTACAACCCTTTATCAGTCACATCTTCAAATTTTTTACAACAGGTAAGAAATCTACCTACCCAATGTAGTTACTCATGTAAATGCAGTCTTTTTGTCTGCATGCGTATGTCTGTGTGTTGTCTGGCAAAGGGTTAGACCCAAAATGTCACCTTTCCTGTCCTGTCTTTGTAGTTGGTTTTTATCAATTTCACATATATTTCATTACATGTATTATCTTCAAACATGTCTGTTGAGGGACAACATACAGCGGAGTCCGCTTAAGATAAATTTCCTTCGGACTAGTTCAAAAATAACCATTTCATTGAACATGAGGGATGGGAGAAAGTCCTGTGATCTACATCTAGATCTAGCCAGGCTTCGTGACTTTTAGCTTCCCTCAAAGGAAGTGGAAAGGGGACAAAGGATGGTTAGAGAGGAAGAATCGCAGTGACAATCAGGCTTTAAGGATGGGCAAAACCCACCCATCCAAAATGCCCTATGGGTGTTCATGTGTGGAAAGACAGGCCATGATTTATTTTGAGCAGATGGAAAACGATTCACGTTTATTTAAACCAGACGAACTTAAACAACACTTAACCTTATATCGACTTCATCAAATCTTTACATTTGCAATCAAGAAAAAATACACATTTCAACCATAAATACTTTCACCCCACATACAAACAGAAAGAAGAGAAACAAAGAACCAAATAAAACAAACCAGATACACTCATGAATAAGAAGAGAGACAAAGTCCATGTTATTGACAGAGAAAACTTCTGTATATTTATAATATTCAAATCATATCCAATTACTGTACAGTCAAATTGCAACATACGTATGTATTATTATATGGGAAAGAAATGTCTGGCTCCAATATTATGTAGGCTATGACCTTCAACTGCTGATTTCATTATAATGTATAGAATATTACATACAAGAAAAGCTAACAATAAAGACCAAACCTCCACTAGCAAAATTACTACAATGGAAATGTATTATTTTAGTTAAATTTTGTAACAAAAACAATAAAATAATCTAACATCAAAGTTAATAATCTTTTTCACAAAAACAATTCATAAAATAATCTAACACCAAAGTTAATAATCTAAGGAGTACCAAAGACCTTTGATATAATTCAATCAAATGCAGAAATGGATTTATAAAGAAACAAGAGTACACTCCGAAAAATTAATCAATATAAAAATGCCCTCGGAAAGTAAAAAACCCAAACTTTTCTTGGATTTTTATTTGAAGTGATTACTTATGTATATCTGTAATGGGCCCCTTTCAACCTGATCAAAATCCGAGTACGAGTCATTATATCAAGAACACCCTCCCATTTACGTCTTTCTGCCCATCAAAATAAGACAGTTTGATCATGACGGGATCAATGGATGATTAAACAAGCACAATTTTGCAATGCATCTCCTACATCCCTGTCAGAGGCGACTCTAGCCTCTGACAGGTACTCGGGCTCGCTTATATTTCTGGCATGTGACTCAACCAACCATCTTCATCCCCAACCTTTTCTATGAAATAACCCCAGATCATCATCGGTACTGTTCATTATTCACTTAATTAACTAGGTAAAACACACGCCCGTGCAAACACACACACAGAGACACACAATGTATGCTTCCGGCAGCAGATAAATGTCTATCACAAGGTAAACTAGGGCCTAGTTTAGAGTGAGTGATGTTGAGACGAAGGTACTGCAATTTATTGGTTCCCCTTGCACATCGGGCTTTAAGGCCATGGCCCGACCTGGCCTGTTTTTTTTTAATGGTCTCAACGTTGGAGGGCTGCGCAATGGATGCCTTGAATAGCACTGAAGCCCCTTTAAAACTCGGGCTCTGAGGAAAGAGCCCAACCTACTATGTATATGGGATTGTTGTGTATTTTCCAAAACAGTGATGACTGTGCCATACTGTATATTTATTACTCTGCATGTAGTTGACTATTTGAAGGTTTAAAAGGGTTGATTTTGATTCATTTTGATTGTAGCGGATCTCTTTTGGGATAAATGTTTTGTGAGGGATTTTTCTTAATTTTCAGACTCGGGCTCAGCCTGACCAGCCCGACCCCTGCAGTCGCCACTGATCCCTGTAAGGATCAATTCTGTTACTATCAGCCAAATGCAAGCTGAAATTAGCCAGGTAATGATGTACTTAAAAAACTCATTTGATTATTTAGCGAATAGTCAGAAACTGTTAATTTAAGAAATTGACCATATTTTTGATGATATAAAATGTTTGTTTTGGGAATGTACTAACTGCAAGCTAGCAATCCTTCTTCTATACAAATAACAAGCCCATATTCCCATAATATCCATTAACTCAGTCTCTAATGTAAACAACAACAAAAAATTAAACTAATATCCTCATCACAGCCTAAGATGAAAGAGACATCAAATTATACGTTTCACATGTAAACAACGTGATCAAAACTCAACTTATTTCCTTCCTTTTAAATTAATCATATACACAACAAAGATAGCATTTGGCAGCCCGTGTGCAATTGGCTTATCAAAGTAGCCCAACATAATTTATTCAAGGACAAACTAGATCCCCAGAGAATCACGATTGCTCGAAAACATTCTAAAAAGAACCAAGTGTGCTGAATAATATTAATACTGGATGCCTCCAATGAAAAATAAAACTGACTTTTCAAACAATAAAACTGCTATAGCCTTTTCTTCTTTAATCCAAGACATGGTGGATTACCCTTACAGCCATCTGTGGAATTGGAATTCACATACACAATATGACTTCCCCTAAGTTCCCTTACACGATTCATTTCAAATTTGGTACAAATTGGTGCACAGATGACAAAGGTCAACATAATCGGGACAGTAGGTACCGCTATATTATGCTAAGTGTCATTACCAAAACAGCATTTTTCAATTGCAACAAGCCACATCTTTTTTAAATTTTATTTTTCTGTATCTTTTATCATATTTATCATTCAAAATAGGAAAGAATTAGGAACCAATTGACGCCCTGACCAGAAACGGACACAAAAGGAGGGCTTAAGAAGGAATAAGACATAAGATAAATGTGACTATGACAAATCATCTGCATGTTAGACGGTGATGGAAAAGACATGCAGTTTGGATGACTAGGCCTAGGCAACTTTATTTTGCCACATTCATACATCTATACAGTTGGACCTCTCCATTAGGGTCATTCACAGTTACAGAAAAAAATATGTTTTATAGAAACGATGCCACAATGGAAGGGTCTTGGGCACGCCCATTTATATCATACAGTAAAAACAATGATAGTTCGCACAAGTCCTGGAGACAGATGACATATAAAAGAATAACATTCTCTAATGAGTTCCCCAACAAGGCCTATTGGTTTGCCAGGCTTAGGTCACCTGTCAGATATGACAGGCCCAATTACAGACTACACCATATAAATCTACCCTGGTTACTTTTTTTTTTTTTTTAATTGGGCCCCATCCCCAACTTTGCTTATTCAAATATAGTTTTTAAAATATAACATCTGCTACTTAAATTGATTTTTCAACATGGAAACATTACAGTTTCAGTTTCTGAGCAGACTACCTCAATAATAACCCTGGTAAATATTCATTCAAACCGTTACCCTGCCACATAAACCTCAGGTCAGCTATTAGACCATCTTTTCGTTTTTTGTTTATGAACTTCTACAGTTTTACAGAGTCAGTCGGATTATTTGAATGATAGGAGAACAGCTGAAGAAGTATAATGATAGGCATATTTCTTTATCACTCTACATTGAATTGTACCCTAATTGTAGTCATTACAGTACAAAATCAACCATAAACTAGACATAACAATATTTATGAAAGGGATCCAGCATGGTTTTATAGCAGCCAGATTGAAAAATTTGAATTAGAAACAAAGAAGTACTACAAAGAGCAAATGAGAAAGAAATGATGACAATGATATGCTTTAAATGGCTATGATGGTTCAGTCATGACACAAGAATGAATGACAAAAGAATCCCAAAAAGCTTGATAACCTGTCAACCAAAAAGGGAAAAGGAAGAGAGGCCGGCCACGATTGACATGGAAAGAAATTGTAGGCAGAGATCTGAGAGAGAGTGGCCTTTCATGGAGGGGAAGTTCTGGTAACAGCTCAGGATAGGAATATGTGGAAGTATCTAACGGCCCAATGTGCCTTAAGATTAAAAAATACATGTACTGACAACATTCAACATACAGTACTTCTCATTTAGGGAGAGATAGGACAGCAAAAGGTAGGACTCTGCTGCATGTCAGTTTGTGGACATAGACTAAGAAGGTAGATTAATAAAAAGGGACAGGAGACATAGAAACAAGACAACCCCTTCCCCCACCGACATATGTTGGGAGGACATAAGTCTTCTAGCCAGGACCTAAGTGTGTTGCCTGTGCACATATTATATTTTGTTGGAGGTGGAGGGTGCAGGCACAAAAGATACTGTGTTTATACTGGTTCAGGGTTAAGCAATTTATGAAAATAGCCAATATGAACAGGATAAGTGACTAATTTGTCTGGAAAAAAATAACTGGGTCATATTACAGGCAGGTCAAAAATACAGGAAGACCCCCAAAGGTGTGTGTCCATTGCGCTTTGAAAAGGAGACCATTAAGACAGGTTAAACTGTATACCATGTATATCGTCAGTGTAATTCACAAACCGGCCACCTGCAACTTTGAAAGCTTGTTACAGGTGGCCGGTTACACTGACGATTTAAGTATTCTAAAAGATCAACATCTATATTGTACGATTATACCTACAAGGACGGTAAATCTTAGACCATCCTATATATGCCCGACCTGGAGAAGGGATAATGCATCAGGTCTTTCTTTTAACAAGTATCAGTTGGGGAGGGGGGGGGATGAAAAATAAAAAAGGAGAAAAGCAACAAAAATTAAAACAAAGCAAACATAGAGATATGACTGAAAAGGGGAGATTGAGATAACAAAGCCATCTTTAAAAACACATTTGGTATGACCTTTTCCAGTTTGTAAATGATGTAAAAGGTCATATAAAGTAGAAAAGGAAACACAAAGCAACAAACAATTGTGATTGAACATCACTTACATGTCTGAGACCATTCAGGTAGAGATGTCGTTAAGGCAACACTTTTTCCATCAACAACATCCTGATATCAAAATGCCTTTAACCCCTTCACTGCCATAGGCCCGTTGAATCCAAAGGCCATTATTTTTACACTAAGAGTAATAGGCCTATGGAATTTACGGGTCAATGATGCAACGCATGTTCAATTTGTGAATAGAATTAGGGCCTATAAATCTTTCATTATGTTAGTGGAGGATCAATATATATGTATATATTTTTATATGTGTATCCATTTTTATTTGTCGATCGGTATGCTCGTACATATTATGCATCTTTCTTTGTTTATTAAGTAATTTATTTAGGTATTTATTTGTTCATATTTATTCAATTTGTTATGTTGTGTTAACATTTAATTCTTTAAAAAAAAAAGAAAGAAAGCATTGTACATTTCCTTTCAGCCACTGTCCTCTGTCTGGCCTCATGTAATGTCTCTATATGAACAATAAATTTAAAAAAAAAAAAAGAAAAAAAAAAAAGTTATCAAGAGGTGGAGGCAATAGAAATTCTTAAATGGAAACTAGAATGTCAAAAGATCACCAAAAAGAGACAAACTAACAGAATTGGAGAGACACACAAATATTTAGGTAGAAAGAAATTAAACGGTTAAAGAGTTGGAGGAAGAGACACACAGGCTTGAAGATGGACAAACATTAATAAAGAAAGACACAAAGAAACATGGATCAAAATAAAATGTTTGCCAACAATACTCACTGAATATCCAGTAAGCTGATAGTAATCTCTAATAGCTCTCAGCATGACCAGACCAACAACAAAATTGGCATTTACTCCTTCTTTACCGGTAGATGTCTTGATGAAATCTGAACCTAGATGACAATGACAAAGCCTGTCATACTCAATACACTTAATCCATGGATTTACGATGTTTTAAAAATATTTTTGTGTTTCTTTTAATTAAATTTTATTGACTTATTAGTAAGCAAACATTCAACACACACAAAAATTGTTTGACTTAGAAGATTGTCCTTCTTAACCAACAGATATGAAAAGGGTGACTTTGTTGTAGGAATACAAATTCATGGAAGCAGTTGAATAATCAAGCTGAAGTATGATAAAAGGCATACATACATTGTGGAATCAAGGGAATTGTTTTACACAAAGTTAAAATTGGATATCATAATAAAGAGGTTCGTGAAATGGTGTGAGCAAAACTATCTTTCATTGATGTGAGATCACCTATGTATAGACGGGAAAATTTGGCTATACCAAACAGTCAACAGACCTAACTCTTAAATCAGATGGAATAATGCATGGGTGCCAGTGAGTAAGCTAAAAAAAACCCTGCAATTGAATTCAGCTACTGGCAGATAACTAGATGTCTCCTGTTGACTTGACAACCATATTCTGTAATGAGACACTGGTTGACCCAACAACCATAGCCTGTAAGTTTTACAGTTTGATTCGTCAATTTGTAACCAATGCGGTTAGCCGTAATGTCCAGCAAGCTAACTCATGACTAGCTCGTGATAAAATGTACTCACTGGTTGTAGTTCGGACGGTAGAGCAAAATTAAGTTTAGTTGCACCCAAAAGCTCAGAAGGTCAACAAACCAATGAAGTACCTTATCGAGGATCCTCCATCACATTTAACTTTTAATAATTTTTGGAGATACTCTGAGCTGAATAACAACTCCATCATCCAGCTCCATAAGACGAAGATATATTTCTCATTCTTACTTTGGCAAGATCTCTCTCAGATTTATAATTATTCTGTACGTGGACGGGAGCATAATTTTATTTAAAAATTCAAATTAACTGTGAGCTGCGAAACCTTTGCAGATTTGAAAGAAAGAAGTCGTCATTATGAAATGTAAATAAATTCCAAATTACGTTCGCTCTTTAAGTGGCCATAATTTAACATATTCGAAGACGACAAGAAGTGCCATTACAACAAGTTATTCTGAATCCATAAACCTGTCAACGAAATTCAAGAAATAAAATATTCGAAAACGTGGGAAGTGCCATTACAAGAAATTTTTAAGATTCTTAAAAATTTGAAGAATCAATCCTAAGTGCCATTTCATCAGATAGGACAATTCGTTACTCCTTGTGATTTCATTTTATATTTATTTGAACGTCGACATTGATTCAATCTTATATTCCTTGAACATTGGCATTGATTTCATTTTATATTCATTTGAACGCCGACATTGACAAATCAATATGTGGAATTTCCATCGGCCGGCTAATTGCTGTCCCGCTGTGTGTACTGTATGTGGTTTGTGGCCTTCGTGAAAAAGCCAGTTGTTTGCCGTATCCTGTCTACATTTCAGCCACCATACAAAATTCTGCAATTTTTTGTACATCACATACACTACTCATTTTTCTTATGAACCTCTAAAAAGGTGATAAAGCTGTGCCATTATTCTAATAGTCAAGCAATTGTCTACTGGGCGCCTATTGCTACATGTCAATACAAGCAAATGTCCACAGGGCCACTATTGCTACATGTCAATACAAGCAAATGTCCACAGAGCCACTATTACTACATGTCAATACAAACAAATGTCCACAGGGCCACTATTGCTACATGTCAAAATCAGCACATGTTCACAAGGCCACAATAGCTACATGTCAAAATCAGCACATGTCCACAGGGCCACTATTGCTACATGTCAATACAAACAAATGTCCAAAGGGCCACTATTGCTATATGTCAATACAAGCAAATGTTCACAGGGGCACTATAGCTAAAGGTAAATACAAGCAAATGTTCACAGGGCAACTAGAGCTACATGTCAATACAAGTAAATGTTCACAGGACCAGTATAGCTACAGATCAATACAAGCAAATGTTCACAGGGCCACTATTGCTACATGTCAATGCAAGCAATTGTCCTCACGGTCATTGTTCCCATAAATCAATGCAGACAATTGTCCACAGGGCCACTATAGCTACATGTCAATACAAGCAAATGTTCACAGGGCCACTATTGCTACATGTCATGAGAAGCAATTGTCCTCAGGATCAGTATTCCCACAAATCAATGCAGGCAATTGTCCACAGGGCCACTATAGCTACATGTCAACACAAGCAAATGTACACAGGGCCATTATAGCTACATGTCAATACAAGCAAATGTTCGCAGGGCCACTAAGGCTACAAGTCAACACAAGCAATTGCCAACAGGACTAAACTTGCTATGTGTCAACACAAGCAATTGCGGCCAGTATTAATATTGCTATATGTCAACACAAGCAATTGCCGACAGGATTAATATTGCTATATGTCAACACAAGCAATTGCCGACACGATTAATATTGCTATACGTCAACACACACAATTGTCCACAAGGTTACTATTACACGTCAATACAAGCAAATTTCAAAACAAACAGCTACCATACCTGCCATCATGGCAACCATGCTAGCCTTGTAAATATTCTTCAGCGAGCCCAGCTCTCCTGTGGCCAGAATGGATTTCATGTGAGCCTTGCCACAAGCCTCTCGCATCTGCCGAACTTCATCAAACACACCTTGAAGGGTAAAAATTGAACAAAAAGTGTGAATATTACAAAGATTCATACAACAGTCTTATTTTAGACCAACAAATACTATCTAAGAATATTCAACCATAGGAATCTGCGATCTCACATTAAGATGAATGATCTTCTAGAAAAGCTGTGTTCTTATGGGAAGCTGTGATCTCATGGGAAAATGTGATCTCATGGGAAACTGTGATCTTATGAGAAGCTGTGACCTTATGGAAAGCTGTGATCTTAAGGGAAGCTTTAATCCCATGGGAAGCTGCGATCATACAGAAAAATTTGATCTTATGGAAGCTGTGATCTTATGGGAAAATGTGATCTCATGGGAAGCTGTGATCTTATTGGAAGCTGTGATCTTTAGGGAAGCTGTGATCTTATGGTAAGATGTGAACTTGTGGGAAGTTGTGATCTTATGGCAAGTTGTGACTTTGGGGAGCTATAATCTCATGGAAAGCTGTGATCTGATGGGAAGATGTGATCTTATCAGAAGCAGTGATCTCATGGACAGCTGTGATCTTATGGAAAAGCTGTGATCTCAAATGCACCCAAAACAGGCTTTCAACTTCTGCATCCTACCAACATCAGCTAAGTACAAAAGCATGTCTTGGACATGCTGAAACCCATGACTCCCC
>JAOYNN010205328.1:0-10736 GCA_025770095.1 Goniobranchus kuniei
ACGTCACACAGTTCACAAAACAAAGGGCTAGGATAGGCCTACAATGAAAGCTTCCAAACACTTTCATGCCATAAGACATTACATGCTTCTCTCCTTTGTGCTGTTTTGATATATCAATGTAGAGGATATTATGCAATTTGAGCTTAACTCTCAGATGTGCTGTTTTGGTATTCTACGGCCCCCATATTTCACCAAAATGAAGGGCAGATACAACACAAGAAATTACAGTGAATATAGATACACCGCACCCCACACCAGGACAGAAACATACAAAAGAACTTTCTTCCCACAAACCCTAAATGACTGGAATTCATTCCCCAGCGAAATCTTATATTGTTACTCCCTCTGTGAATTCGGAAACCGCCTGCAATATGTGTTGTGATGTGTTAGAGTTATAGAGAGGCCGCTGTGAAGAATTTGCATTGATGGGCGAAATGCTCGTTGCATCTTAGTCATCAAGACAAGACCACACAAGACCAGACAAGTCACGACAAGACAAGACAAGACCAGACTAGACGAGATCAGACAAGAAAACACAGACAAGACAAAACCAGACATGACCAGATAAGAAAAGACCAGACTATACAGGACCAGACCAGACCAGACGGGACAAGACAAGCCAAGACAAGACAAGATCAGACCAAACAAGACTAGGCCAGACAAGACGAGACCAGACAAGAAAAGACAAGACAAGATCAAACAAGACATGACCAGACAAGACAAAACAAGACTAGACAAAACGAGACAAGACAAGACAAGACCAGACAAGAGCCAGACCAGCGAAGACAAGACAAGACAAAATCAGACCATACAAAATCAGACAAGACGAGACCAGACAAGACCAAACAAGACAAGACAAGAAACGACAAGACAAGAAGAGACAAGACAAGACCGAACAAGACCAGAACAGACAAGACAAGACCAGACCAGACAAGACAAGAACAGACAAGACCAGACAAGACAAGACAAGAAAACACAATAACAGACCAGACAAGACAAGACCAGACCAGACAAGACAAGAAAAGACAAGACCAGGCAAAAACAGACAAGACAAGACAAGATAAGAAAAGACCAGAGCAGACAAGACAAAACAAGACCAGACAAGACAAGACCAGAACATACCTTCTTTTCCAAATTGTCCAAACGAAGCCCATGAGTTGTTGATTTTTCTTTTGTCCCGAAAAAATAATCCCCTTGTTTTGTGGCGGAATCCTGCCAGAGAGAAATAATTAATTAGACTTAAAGTAAAGCGCAATTACTCTAATTGATTTATTTCAAACAACAGACGATTAATTGATTGCACTATTTGGATTTTGAATAAGGGCTTGGATTTCTCTTTTCAAAGAAAATTTGTCCTTTCATCAAAAGTAAGAGGAATACTTTGTTTTCTTCACTCAGAAACAAGGAAAACAAGTACGTGATTTATTGGAAATTTTGCATCAGTCATGGAATGGCCTACTAAATGCGATGGCACTCAGTAATAATACTGAAGATTACAAAAAGCAACTATCTTAAATTCTTCAACTATAATTAGATATAGAAAATTGCGCTTTGCCATAAATACTCAGCTAATCTGAGGGGTTACCGATGGCTCAATGGTTAAGGCGTCGGTTTGGCATCGGGGTGTCTCTGGTTCGATTCTCGCCAGCGACTGCTTGTGTTTTTATCCTTAAGCAAGAAAATTTACCCCAATTTTTGCTTCATTCGACACATGTGTGAAATGAGTACATAGCAATAGGCTGGTATCGTTGCGCTAAATGTGTTGCACTTTACTATATACCCTCAGGGTGGATGCCTGCTAGGGGATAAAGTACTGTAAAGCGCTTTGAGATTGTTCGTAGGACGGCGGAAGTCGCTACATAAATGCAATTTTTATCTGTAATCTGTAATCGGAGTCAGTCAGCTGATTTATTAAAGATTACGATTAAATGAAGAAAAAAAGCAAAAACAAAGAATAACAAAATAAAAACAAAAACAAAAACAAAAATGAACAAAAAGTAAAAAAAACAAGAAAAAGACGAAAGAAAGAACAAACAAACACACACACATACACACACAGACCGACAAAACGGAGATCAATGCTTTTTTCCAGGCGAGGCAGTTGGTGATGTCGATGATGATTATGATCAAGTGGAGAATCTGCTTTTGGTGATCATGGTATTTGTCTATCTTGTTAAGAGTTCATTGCTCCGTATTGCCAACGACAATCTCCTTTAAAATCCTATGTAAACAAATCTCATTCCTAAACTCATCCTTCATAGTCATTTATTTGTCTTTGGTACAATCATAATTGATAGGTCATAGTTTTCTATACCATGGACTTTATCTGAGGTTGGTCAAATATATGTATGTATGTATGTATGTATGTATGTATGTATGTATGTATGTATGTATGTATGTATGTATGTATGTATGTATGTGTGTATGTATGTTTGTATGTTTGTGTGTGTATGTAGGTATGTATATTTATGTATTTATATATTGATTTATGTGTTATTTTGTGGGTTTAATTTCATATTTCAATATCATAGTTTATCTCAGCGAAGGTGCAATTTTAATATGATTATATACGTTGCCACACATGAACCATAAGGTATAGCACAACTCGATAGACTCACTTAGTCACAGTATACTGATACTGGGCTGACCAGACTCATAACCGAGTTAAAACCCTTCTCATAATGCTGAGCAACAAGCGAGATAGTTACCAAATTGCGAATTTTAATGCTTTCTTGGGTTACAATACCAGCAACTGACATTTTATACATCACAAATTAATAATATATCTAGATGTAAAGTGTTGCATATTGGTAAAAATAATCAAATGATTCATTATTATTCTGACCCAGGAATGCCGTTTAGATGATATTGTACTGATCGGAGAGGGATCTTGGAGTAATCTTTGATCGTAATATAAATTTCGATTTACTTATTTTTAGTGATTGTGTATGATAGAGCCAATCGATTTCTTGGTATTATCTACAGAGCGTTTTCCTCTGCAAATTATGATATCCATATCACATTATACAAATTGATGGTACGTTCTACATTGGAGTATGCTAATTTTGTACATGGAGCCCTATTTTCAAAGGGCAATCTGTCATAGTTGAGAATGTGCAGAGACGTGCAACAAGAATGCTACCCTCTTTAAATCACATTCCATATGATGATATATCAAGACGTCTTAAGCTCCCTACTTTGAAATATAGACGGCTTAGAGGAAACCTTTTTCAATTATTTAAAATATATTGACAAACTGACTGCTTCAAAATTCTTCACATTTTCCCCACAATACTTCACAAGACGGGATAAATTCAAAATATTTCTGGAGAGATACAATACAAACATTCGTAAAAACTTCCTTATCTTTAGGAAAATTAATTTCGGGAACAATTTTAATACAAATAATTCAAATTCCCTTAACATTTTAAAAAGTGCTATTGACAAAGAATTACTTTAGTTAAGATATGTCTATGGTAACTGATTTTTAATGCTCTTAACTGGATCATGATTGTATAATGTCATACATAATGCCTTTATAAATGATATACAATTCTTATTATCCAGGGTATTTAAAAGCCTAGTTGCCTAAATTTGTAAGCCCTTCATCATATATCATATCACATCATATCATATCGTATCATATCATATCATCATACCATATCAAATCGCATAATATCATATCATATCATATCGTATAATATCATATCACACCATATCAAATGATTAAAATTCAAGTCTTCCAGCATAATAATTTGGTATTCCAAAAGGAACTGCTCTCGCAAGCTAGTGTTTTAGGGACCTTGTGCTGATATAGCCCCATATCGTGCGATTATTGTATAATATTCTACATTGGCTTTAATTCTACCCTGGATCAATTTTTGGAAGCCAAGGTTCTATCTGGCTCAAATGATAAATAGATATTACAATTGCCATCGCTCCCACCGATGAAAGAAGTTTGCGTTGCATCTCTTAAACTAAGGAAAAATAATAATAAACTATGGGAGAATTTAATGTTTCTTTCTGTATATGGCATACAACACGAATATTTAAAAAGGAAGTTTGTCATTGTCACATTGAAAGACACTTTTGTGAAACTTGCCCAAAGTAACACGAAGCTTAGTACAAGTGATAGTAACATGTGCTTACTTCTTAAGCAAAAATCAAATCAAAACAAATCAAAACATAAAAAACAAACAAACAAAGAAATAACAACAATTGCTTATGAAATAAAAAAAATCACTGTCCTCCACTTAAAAAGTTTGGAAACCCTGGAATCTTTTACCAGTCTTAATTGTGGCGTACTTTAAAAGATTTCGTACTGTGAATCTACCTTAGATTTATCATTCGTACCGATTTTGTATGGAAAATTTATGTCTGTAGCGATTCATTGACTCTCCAATCTTCTTGTTTAAATGGCATTTTAAGGCTAAATGCTTGCATAGAACAGCTAAAACTAATTAATCTGTTTTGAAATGTGCTCGTGGATGAAAGGTATTTTCAAAACGTAGAAAAATCTCGCAAAGACGTGACCAGCGCTTCAAGGAAACATAGATTTCAAAATTAATTTTTAATTTTGTTTTCATCTATGTTATCATTCTAGAGCCGGTATTAGTAACCTTACAATCACATGCATTATCTCTGTACAGCTATTACCAATCTTCCTACTATGGTCATGTCCGTAGATCATATCATATCAGTATATCATAGGTTTTAAGCCTTTAAATTCCCTGGGTGAAATATTAATCAAATGAAAAATGTGACTCAATCAATTCTTTATTCAAACAATTCTTTAAAATATTCGAATAGCAACGAGGAAGTCAGTACCGGTAATGAGAGGTACGGTGGACTTCTAAGGTAAACTTCGACCTTTAGGGCAGGTCATAATGCTTTAAGATAGTCCTAGCAGTGAACTCGCCAAGTGTACAGAACTGTTCGAATGCATTGAATGGGAAAGCCTAAAAATGGAAACAATAGTTTTGGTGAATTAAACGACATAAGTGAGAGTAGATTTTTGTCATCAATGAAGTCTCTAGACCAGAGAATACCTTCATTTTAAATCTGGTTGTCCTTATTGTCTTAACTAAAGAGCTAGCACTGTTCCAGGTCAAGAACAAACCTTTCAGTTTCCAGGTTGATAATAAAGAAGAATGAGCACACGAATGACTAAAGTAATGACGATCTCTAGAAACCAAACCCTACTGGACATACAAGTTAACAATATACAATTGAAACAGGTCCATGAATTTGAATATCTTGGAAGCATTTTACATCTGATGGGGAAAATGGACAGAGAAATAGAGGCGCGAATACAAAAAGCAAACGCATTCAAATGTCAACTGGTACCCCTTCTTTCCCACTCAAATATCCCACAAGACATGAAGAGATAACTCATCAGAACAATATTCCTTCCCACTCTTTGCTAGCAGTGCCAGGCCTTAACTCTCACTAAAGACCAGCAAAGCAAAATTGTCGCATGCAAAATGAAATGTCTCAGAAAGACCCTAAACATCTCATAATATAGAGACAGACAAAGAAAGCAAGATGTCAGACAAAAGGTGGGTATCGAATGAAGTCTACAATATACATGCATATGAAAAACAACGGATCAAATGGTTTGGCCACATAATGCGATTGGAACCTGAGCAGCCAGCGCTAATGACCTACAATGTAAGACACAATGGAAACAGAGTAAGAGGAAGACTAAGACAACGATGGTTAGATGAGGTCAAAGAAACACTCCAAAAGAACGGACTAAACATCAAAGAGGCAACAAGACTGGCACAAGTCCGACAACTGCATCTCCCCTCGACACCTAGCGGTATAAGAGGACAGAAAAAGTGAAGTGTGTAAAATATATAGATAATTATAGATAATTAAATAGAAAAACTAGATAATTTGGACCATAAACATTTTTTTATTTTTTCGCATGTAAATTCGTGGAATTGTCTCAAGTTTGAGACAAAAAGTTCAAACTCTTTGAATTGTTTCAAGAATGCCATTGAGTTAAAATATGTATATGATGCATGATACATATGTACTTTAAATGTTATTTACTACTTCAATTCATTATCACATTGTAACATATTGTTTGCGACCTAATTGTGAGCCCTTTATCCATATATCATATCCTATCATATCAAGTAAGTATAATATTGTATTGTGTCAATGACTTTTGCTCGGCAAAGGAAATTCCCAGCATAATTTACATGAATATGGGCTAAATCAACTTGAATGTAAAAATGAACGAAACCCTAATCAACACCACATTTCACTCGTCCGTTGTTTCCATTTCTTCTCTCTCAACTTCTGCCCGCACAATGTTATCCGTCTATAACATGTGCCTAAGGATTTATGCAGAGCTTTTGAATTTATATCAAATGACCTTTGTGGTGATCCTAGAATAGGACTAGGATGATGGAAGAAGGCAGCATTCATCTTTGTCTACAGTATACCCAGATAGTTACATAATATTATTCTAATTGTTTTTACATACACCCACAGGCAACATACACACATATACGTACACATACACATCTGGTGATTTTCATTACGAATAATTTTGTTATTTTGGTTGTGTAGAAAGCCGGTAAGCTCAAAGTATTATAATTTTGTTAAATTAGAAAATCGTCGCCTGAAAAGTCACTTGATTTATCCCAGTGATAAGTACCGGGTTTAATTCCATTCATAGTATCATAACTGAAGAAACCGGCACAATATGGACGTCGTATGCTTCAAGTATTCTCAAACGGTCAATGTTAGTCTAACCACAAATCCATTTGATGGGTTCAAACAATAATATGATATCGCCTTACAGAAGCGAAAATCATTCAGCCATGCGTTACACTTGAACAAGTTCAACATGTCTTCAAGCTGCTCAAGTTCCATCGTGTTTCGTACTTTTCAAGTTCACGTAGCAAAGCAAAAAGAGCCAATCAACAGGCATTGTATACTGGTACTCCAAGTCAAGGACCCCTTTACTCATAGCTTCGTTTGTTCGCAAGAATTCATCTATTCAACTTTTATTCTATCCATGATATTCCATTAGGCCGAATGGCTGTAAATATTATTATCATCTGTTGAGCATTTGTGTCTGTGTTATTAAGTATTCTCTGTACCCGCCTACTCCAATTATCAGAGTTACTAATTTGCAGATATCTCCTTGAGAAACACAATCTTATACTATTAATATAGTAAAGTTGAGCATAATTACACACTGAGAGGCAAGTCAATTTTCTGAGCGTGATCATTATATTGTGTATCGGGTACTTGAACTGCTTGATCAGAACGCTTTATTTTCTTTCTTCTCTTTCCTTTTCCGCGGTAAATAAATACCTGTAAGAGAAGAACGAATGAAGGGGCAATAAGTTTTTCAGTATGTTTGAATGTCCATGTACATCGGACAAAAAAATTACACAAAGGTGTAATAAATTTAGCCTATTATGTATTTTGCTGTACACCGATATGTTAAAGTCTGCCTATTTCGTAGGCTTACCTTATTTTATTAGCTAGGAGGACTTTGCTCTATGGTACTCTTACTCAGACTGAATTGTTCGAATTTGGGCCCAGGTCAAGATAGAGTTTCAGCCGGGAGATGTTATAAATAGCACAGATCTATGTGTGCTTGTAGGGGGAGAAGGATGGAATGGGGGAGCAGGGGAGTAGAGAGATTTATTGTGTGCCGTGAATTTCAAAGTTGTAATCTATTATAGTTTTGGGCAATGATACTTCAAAAAGATGTTTTGCTTTTCTGTATTATGTAGACAATAGCGAATTTGAAGTATTTTCAATGATATCAAACAAATTTCCTTGTAAAAGGACGAATACAGATTATCTTACCTATCTTATCTTATTTTATCTTCTCTCGTTTTATTAGAATCTATTAAAGCTTTTAATTGCAATATTCTTACAACGTATTATATATAGGTTTGCATTAGAATTTAACTGGGACAAACAACTTTGAACAATTTGCACTTTTTGGGGTCGTTTTTGAAGATAATTTTGGAGTGATTAAGACGGTTTCTTTCTCACATCTGTTTTAATACTCTATCATAATCTAAGGCTTAGTACGACCATATTCGATAATGTTGAATGAAGAAAGCACACAATCCAATTATAAAAATATATGTCACCAGATCCGACTGATTTCTAGGATGCTAAGTTGTTGAATCAGCAAAACGCGGAGTCCCAAAATAAAGATGGATGTATCTGATTCAAGCAATTTTCAAGGTCCAAAGCTGTTGAATTAACTAAGCGCTGAATCCCACCATAAAAATAGATGTACCTGCTTTGATCAATTTCCAGGATCCTAACTTGAGTCGACTTACGGGTCTTTCGCATCCTTATTGTCAGATGAGGACGCCTCGACAACCCGCACGATCTCCTTTGTCAATGTCTTCCACTTTTTCCGGTCCTGTGTGAGGGATTTTAGATGATTCAGATCTTCAATTGTTCTTAATAATAGGTTGGAAACCAATCGGGACAAGTCCTTGTTCAAGAAGTTGGGAGAATGGAGACTGGCCTTCCTTTGAATTGATTTCCGCGATAAATACTGATAGAGGCTTCTCGTCGCACTTTTCATAAAGGGCCCTTTTAGAAATTTTGAAGGGATAATAGATGTTTGGTATTTTTCTGTCGAATTAACAAAGCGCTGAATCCCATACAAAAATAGATATACCTGCTTTCACCAATATCCAGAAGCCAAAGCTGTTGAATTAACAAAACGTTGAATCCCATCATGAAGACTGATATATCTGTTCTACCAATTTCCAAGATCCAGAGCAGTTGAATCCACAAAATGCTGAGCCTATCATAAAGATATATGTACTTGATTTGGTCATTTTCCAAGATCCAAAGCTGTTGAATCAACAAAGTGATGAGCCCATCATAAGATGTATGTACTTGATTTGATCAATTTCCAAGATCCAAATCTGTTGAATCAAAAAAGTACTGAATCCCATCATAAAAATAGATATGCCTAAATTCTACCAATTTCCAGGATCCAAAATTGTTGAATCAACAAAGCGCTGAATCCGATCATAAAAATAGATGTACCTGATTCGATCAATTCCCGGAATCCAAAGAAGTTAAATCAACAAAACGCTGAATTCCATCATAACATAATATATCATTGTGTACCTTATCCGACCAATTTCCCATCCGCTTCAGTCTCAGCAAGAAGCCAAAGATGTCATACACAATATTAAAAAATGGAAAAGCCCCCGAAAGAGGATGGTGTTTGTTTTTGTTTGTTTGTTGTTGTTGTTTGTTTTTTTTTTGTTTGCTTGTTGTTGTTTTTGTTGTTGTTTTTTTTTGCATAAATGCTAAACTGTGGAGAGCAAGAAAGGCCCCGAAAACTCCAAGATTTTTATGAAACAAGTATGTGAGAATGAAACAATTCCAGAAGAGTGGAGAAAACGTGTTATTGTGAAAATCCCACAGGAAGGAGACTTGGGGGATTGTAGCAATTGGAGAGGAATAACACTCTAATCCATCAGCAGCAAAAGTATCTGTTGCATCATTTTACAAAGGATAACAACAGCATTGGATATAAGGATCAGACAAGAGCAAGCAGGTTTTAGCAAAGGTCAATCTTGCACTGATCACAGTCACACTACATCAAATCCTCGAACAGTCCCATGAATGGAACAGTGCATCATATGTGCTATTCATCGACTTCAAAAAGACTTTTGATAGTGTCCATCACAACTTTTCGACATAATGGAATACTCCAGAAGATAAAGTAACGATCATACAATCTTTTATACCAATTTTGAGTGTGGTATCATCCACAACAATGAACTGGCAGAATCTTTTATGGTCAACATTGGAGTTAAACGGGGGCACATCCATTGACTATGTAATAAATTTAATTCAATTCAATTCAATTCAAAGAACTTTATTAATCCATTAAAATGGAAATTATCATTGTAAATCACTGGCTTTTGACTGATAAAAAAGTATTTGTGTATTAAAAATACAGTTGTAAATCATACAGTAGTAAAAATAGTATAGTTGTAAAACAAAATATTTTTTGATAATATTACAGAAGAATAGAATGATTATAACAGTATACATGAACACAAATGGGGAGGAAAACCTCACCTTAAACTTAAATATATATGGTATAGTAAGATTAAACATGCATGTTATTCGTTAAAGGTTCTTACGGCTGACGGTAAAAAAAAAGACCTAGAGTATCTCTCAGTTCGAGACTTGAAATGAATCAGACGTCCACTTCTTTGGCTTGTTTTAATTTGTGACAATAGGGGGTGGGAGCTATTTTTGAATACATTTTTTATTTTTGGGTTACACTGTAATTTTTTTTATTTTTTTTTTTTTGAAAATCGTCCCAAATTTCACAATTCATCAACTTACTCGTAAATTTTAGGATTCTATCTTTTTTTTTTCTTTTCTGTGACTCTTGTATTGCCTCCCCAAGCTGTCAAGCAGAAAGTCAGAACACTCTTCATGCACGTTTGATAGAAAAAAAAAGTTTGATTAGAGTTTCATCTATCTTAAATTTGTAGAATTCCTTCATGAATGTGACGAAGCGATATCCTCCCGAATAGTCCCCAATTATTGTGAGGAGGTATTTACGTTATTATGATTGAGGTTGGGTGATAACACTACTCAAGTACCTGGCAGAAGCACCAATTCCAATAGGTACCACATTAAATAAATATAATGATGAGGATAAGACTGTGTCTTTAAAATTATTGGCTCTGGTGTCTAGG
>JAOYNN010205439.1:0-16475 GCA_025770095.1 Goniobranchus kuniei
TAACAGAAAGGAGGCATTTGGGATATTATTTATGTTCTACAACACCGTCATATTACTAGCAGAAAGAAGGCATTTGGGATATTATTTGCATTCTAAAACACCGTCATATTATTAACAGAAAGGAGGATTTGGGATATTATGTGTGCTCTAGAAGACCGTCATATTACTAACAGAAAGCGGCGTTTGGGATATTATTTTGTACTCTAAAACACCTTCATATTACTAACAGAAATGAAGCATTCGGGGAGGCACTTGTAGTATTATTGCTGTTCTAAAAGACCGTCATATTGCTAAAACAAAGGACTCATTCTGGATGGTATATGAGTTCTAAAAGACCGTCATATTACTAACAGAAAGGAGGAATTTGGGATATTATTTCTGTTCTAAACGACCGTCATATTGCTAAAACAAAGGACTCATTCTGGATATTATATGAGTTCTAAAGGACCGTCATATTATTAACAGAAAGGAGACATTTGGGATATTATTCGTGTTCTAAAACACCGTCATATTACTAACAGAAGGGAGGTATTTGGAATATTATTTCTGTTCTAAAAGAATGCCATATTACTAATATAAAGGAAGCTTTTGGGATATTATTTGTGTTCTAAAAGACCGTCATATTACTAACACAAAGCAGACATTTCGAATATTATTTGTGGTGTGAAACATCGTCATATTACTACCAGATAGAATGCATTTGATATATCATCTATGTTCTAAAACACCGTCATATTGCTAACAGAAAGGAGGCATTTGGGATATTATATGTGTACTAAAACACCGTCATATTACAAACAGAAAGGAGACAATTGGGATATTATTTGTGTTCTAATAGATCGTCATATTTCTAACACAAAGGACGCATTCTGGATATTATTGGAGTTTAAAACACCTTCATGTTACTAACCGAAAGGAGGCATTTGGAATATTATTTCTGTTCTAAAAGACCATCATATTACTAATACATAGGACGATTTTTGAATATTATTTTTGATCTAAAAGACTGCCATATTACTAAGAGAAAGGAAGCATTTGGGATATTGTTTGTGTTCTTAAACACCGTCATAGTACAAACAGAAAGGAGGCATTTGGGAAATTATTTGTGGTCTGAAACAGCGTCATATTACAAACAGAAAGGAGGTATTTAGGATATTATATGTGGTCTGAAAGACCGTCATATTGCTAAAACAACGAAGGCAATCGGGATATTATGTGTGTTCTAAAAGACCGTCATATTACTAACAGAAGGAGGTATTTGGGATATTATTGATGTTCTAAAACACCGTCACATTACTAACAGAAAGGACGGATAAGGGACATTATTTGTGTTTTAAAACACCGTCACATTACTTACAGAAAAAAGACATTTGGAGTATTATTTTCTTTTTCAAAAGACCGCCATATTACTAACAGACAGGAGGCGATTGGGATATTATTTGTGTTCCAAAAGTTCGACATACTACTAACAGAAAGGATGCATTGGAGATACTGTTTGTGTTCTAAAATACCGTCATATTACTAACAGAAAGGAGGCGTTTCAGACATTATTTGGCTTCTAAAACACCGTCATATTACAAACAGAAATGACACAATTTGGATATTTTTTGTGTTCTAATAGACTGTCATATTTCTTAAACAAAGGACGAATTCTGGATATTATTTGAGTTCTAAAAGACCGTCATATTACTAACCGAAAGGAGGCATTTGGGATATTATTTGTGTTCTAAAAGACCGTCATATTACTAACACAATGGATGCATTTGGGATATTATTTGTGTTCTAAAAGACCGTCATATTACTAACACCAGTGAAGCATTTGCAATATTATATGTGTTCTAAATGACCGTCATATTCCTAACACATAGCAGGCATGTGGGATATTATTTCTGTTCTAAAAGACCGTCATATTACTAACACACTGGAAGCATTTGGGATATTATTTGTGGTCTAAAACACCGTCAAATTTCTAACAGAAAGGATATATTCGGGATATTATTTGTGGTATGAAAGACAGTCATATTGCTAACACAACGAAAGCAATCGGAATGTTATTTGTGTTTTAAAAGACCGTCATATTACTCACAGAAAGGAGACATTTGGGATATTATTTATGTCCTACAACACCGGCATAATACTGACAGAAAGTAGCCATTTGGGATATTATTTGTGTTCTAAAACACCGTCATATTACTAACAAAAAGAGGCATTTAGGATGTTATTTTTGTTCTAAAAGACCGTCATATTACTAACACAATTGAGGCATTTGGGATATTATTTGTGTACTAAAAGATCGTCATATTCCTAAGAGAACGGTGGCATGTGGGATATTATTTGTGTTCTAAAAGACCGTCATATTGCTAACAAAAAGAAGGCATTTGGGATAATATTTGTGTTCTAAAAGATCGACATATTACATACAGAAAGGATGCATTTGAGATATTGTGTGTGTTCTACAACACCGGCATAATACTGATAGAAAGCAGCTATGTCGGATATTATTTGTGTTCTAAAACAACGTCATATTACTAACAGAAAGGTTGTATTTGGGATATTATTTGTGTTCTAAAATACCGTCATATTACTAACACAATGAAGGCATTTGAGATATTATTTGGCTCTAAAAGACCGTCATATTACTAACACAATGGAAGTATTTCGGATATTATTGGGGTTCTAAAATACCGTCACATTCCTAACTCAATGGAGGCATTTTGGATATTATTTGTGTTCTAAAAGACCGTCATATTACTAACAGTAAGGAGGCATTTTGGATATTATTTGTGGTCTAAAACACCGTTATATAGCAAACAGAAAAGAGTCATTTAGGATATAACTTGTGTTCTAAAACACCATCGTATTACTAACAGAAAGGAGGCATTTGAGTTATCATTTTTGTTCTGAAAGACATATTGCTAACACAACGAAGGCAATCGGAATACTGTTTGTGTTCTAAAAGACCGCCATATTGCTAACACAACGAAGGCAATCGGAATACTGTTTGTGTTCTAACAGACCGCCATATTACTCACAGAAAGGAAACTTTTGGGATATTATTTATGTTCTACAACACTGGCAAAATCCTGACAGAAGGTAGCCATTTGGGTCTTTGAAAACACCGTAATATTACTAATAGAAAGGAAGCATTTGGGATATTATTTGTGTTCTATAACACCGTCATAGTACTAACAGAAAGAAGCATTTGGGATATTATTTGTGTTCTATAACACCGTCATAGTACTAACAGAAAGGACGGATAAGGGACACTTTTTGTGTCCTAAAGTGCCGTCATATTACTGAAAGAAAGGAGGTATTTGGGATCTTATTTGTGTTCTTAAAGACCGTCATATTACAAACACAAAGGAGGCATATGGGATATTACGTGTGTTCTAGACTACCGTCGTATTACTAACAGAAGGCAGACATTTGGGATATTATTTGTGTTCTGAAAGACCATCATATGGCTAACACAACGAAGGCAATCGGAATATTATTTGTGTTCTAAAAGATCGTCATATTACTAACAGAATGGAGGGATTTGGGATATTATTTCTTTTCTAAAAGACCGTCATATTGCTAAGACAATGGACTCATTCTGGATATTATTTGAGTTCTAAAAAGACCGTCATATTACTAACAGAAAGGAGGCATTTGGGATATTATTTGTATTACTAACAGAAAGGAGGCATTTGGAATATTATTTCTGTTCTAAAAGACCGCCATATTACTAATATAAAGGAAGCTTTTGGGATATTATTGGTGATCTAAAAGACCGTCATATTACTATGAGAGATCAAAAATTTTCTATATTATTTGTGTTCCAAAACACCATCGTATTACTAACACAAAGCAGACATTTAGGATATTATTTGCGTTCTAAAAGACGTCATATTGCTAACACAAAGTAAGCATTCTGGATATTATTGTTGTTCTAAAAGAAGGTCATAGTACTAACACAAAGGAAGTATTTGGGGGTATTATTTCTGTTCTAAAACACCGTCGTATTACTAACAGAGTGGAGGGATTTGGGATATTATGTCTTTTCTAAAAGACCGTCACATTGTTAGAACAGAGGACTCACTCTGGATATTATTTGAGTTCTAAAAGACGGTCATATTACTAACAGAAAAGAGGCATTTGGAATGTTATTTCTGTTCTAAAAGACCGCTTTTGGAATATTATTTGAGGTCTAATAGACAGTCATATTACTACCACCTAGCAAGCATTTGGGATATTATATGTGTTCTAAAACACCGTCATATTAATGACAGAAAGGAGGAATTCGGGATATTATGTGTGTTCTACAAGACCGTCATATCACAAACAGAAAGGACGCATTCTGGATACTATTTGAGTTCTAAAAGACCGTCATATTAGAAACAGAAAGTAATCGGGATATTATTTGTGTTCTAAAAGTCCGACATATTACTAACACAATGGAGGCATTTGAGATATTATTTATGTTTTAAAACACCGTCGTATTACTAACAGCAAGGAGAGTTTTGCGATATTATTTGTGTTCTGAGAGACCATCATATTGCTAACACAACGAAGGCAATCCGGATATTATGTGTGTTCTAAAAGACCGACATATTACTAACACAATGGAGGCATTTGATATATTCTTTATGTGGTAAAACACCGTCATTTTACTAACACAAAGGAGGCATTTGGGATATTATTGGTGTTCTAAAACACCGCCATATTATTAACAGAAAGGAAGCATTTGGGATGTGATTTGTGTTCATATTACTAACACAATGGAGGAATTTGGTATATTATTTGTTTTCTAAAAGACCGTCATATTACCAACACAATGGAAGCATTTGGAGTATTATTTGTGTTCTAAAAGACCGTCATATTCCTAACACAAAGGAGGCATATGGGATATTATTTGTGGTCTAAAACACCGTCATATTACAAGTGGAAAGGAGACATTTGGGATATTATTTGTGGTCTAAAATGCGTTCTAAAAGACGTCATATTGGCTAACACAAAGGACGCTTTCTGGATATTATTTGAGTTCTATGAGACCGTCATGTTACTAACAGAAAAGAGGCATTTGGGATATGATTTGTGTTCTAGAACACCGTCATATTACTAACAGAAAAGAGCCATTTGGAATATTATTTCTGTTCTAAAAGGCCGCCATTTAAGTAATATAAAGGAAGCTTTTGGGATATTATTTGTTTTCCAAAAAACCGTCGTATTACTAACACAAAGCAGACGTTTGGGATATTATTTGTGGTAAAAAACACCGTCATATTACTAACAGAAAGGAGGGATATGGGATATTATTTGCGATCTAAAAGACCGTCATATTACTAACAGAAAGGAGGCATTTGGGATATTCTTTGTGTTCTAAAGCACCGTCATATTACTAGGAGAAAGGAAGCATTCGGGGTATTATTTCTGTTCTGAAACACCGTCGTATTACCAACACGGGATATTGGGATATTATTTGTGTTCTGAAAGACCGTCATATTGCTAACACAACGAAGGCAATCTGAATATTATTTGTGTTCTAAAAGACTGTCATATTACTGACAGAAAGGAGACATTTGGGATATTATTTATGTTCTACAACACCGGCAGAATACTGACAGAAAAAAGCCAATTTGGATATTATATTTGTTCTAAAATACCGTCATATTACTAACAGAGAGGAGACATTTGGTATATTATTTGTGTTCTAAAACACGGTGATATTACAAATAGAAAGGAGACATTTGGGATATTATTTGTGGTCTAAAACACCGTCATATTACTAACAAAAGGAGGGATTTGGGATGTTATGTGTGTTCTACAAGACCGTCATATCACAAACAGAAAGGACGCATTCTGGATACTATTTGAGTTCTAAAAGACCGTCATATTAGAAACAGAAAGTAATCGGGATATTATTTGTGTTCTAAAAGTCCGACATATTACTAACACAATGGAGGCATTTGAGATATTATTTATGTTTTAAAACACCGTCGTATTACTAACAGCAAGGAGAGTTTTGCGATATTATTTGTGTTCTGAGAGACCATCATATTGCTAACACAACGAAGGCAATCCGGATATTATGTGTGTTCTAAAAGACCGACATATTACTAACACAATGGAGGCATTTGATATATTCTTTATGTGGTAAAACACCGTCATTTTACTAACACAAAGGAGGCATTTGGGATATTATTGGTGTTCTAAAACACCGCCATATTATTAACAGAAAGGAAGCATTTGGGGTATTATTTCTGTTCTAAAACTCCGTCATATTACTAATACAAAGGAAGTTTTTTGGGATATTGTTTGTGGTCTAAAAGACAGTCATATTACTACCACCTAGCAAGCATTTGGGATATTATATGTGTTCGAAAAGTCCGTCATATTACTAAAAGAAAGTAGGGATTTTATTTGTGGTCTAAAAAAGCGTCATATTACAAACAGACAGGAGTCATTTGAGATATTATTTGTGTTCTACAACCCCGGCATAATACTGACAGAAAGTAGCCATTTCGGATATTATTTGTGTTCTAAAACACAGTCATATTAATAACAGAAAGGAAAGATTTGGGATATTATTTGTGATCTAAAAGACCGTAACATTACTAACAGTAAGGAAGCATTTGGGATATTATTTGTGTTGTAAAACACAGTCATATTACTAACAGATAGCAGGCATTTGGGATATTATTTGTTTTCTAAAACACCGTCGTATTACTAACAGAAAGGAGGCATTTGAGATGTTATTTGTGTTCTAAAAGACCGTCATATTACTCACAGAAAGGAAACATTTGGGATGTTATTTATGTTCTACAACACCGGCAAAATCCTGACAGAAAGTAAGCATTTGGGTGTTCTAAAACACCGTTATATTATTAACAGAAAGGAGGCATTTGGCATATCATTTGAGTTCTAAAACACCGTCAGATTACAGATAGAAAGGAGACATTTGGGATATTATGTGTGGTCTAAAATACCGTCGTATCACTAACAGAAAGGAGGCATTTGGGATATGATTTGTGTTCTAAAACATCGTCATATTACTAATATAAAGGACTTATTTGGAGATATTATTTGTGGTCTATAAGATAGTCATATTACTACCACCTAGCACGCATTTAGGACATTATATGTGTTCTAAAACACCGTCATATTACTAACACAAAGGAGGCATTTGGGATATTATTTATGTTCTAAAATACAGTCATATTACTAACAGAAAGTAGCCTTCTGGGATTTTATTTGTGGTCTAAAAAAAGCAATATTACGAACAGAAAGGAAGCATTTAGGATATTACTTGTGTTCTAAAACGCTGTCGTATTACCAACAGACAGGGGGCATTGGCGATATTATGTGTGTTCTGATAGATCATATTACTATCAGAAAGGAGGCATTTGATATATTATTTATGTTCTAAAACACCGTCATATTACTAACATAAAGGAGGCATTTGGGATATTATTTGTGTTCTAAAGGACGGTCATATCACTAACAGAAAGAAGCCTTTTGGAGTATTGTTTGTGTTCTACAAGACCGCATATTACTAACAGACATGGTGCATTTGGGTTATTATTTGAGTTCTAAAAGATCGACATATTACTAACAGAAAGGATGCATTTGGATATTATTTGTTTTCTACAACACCGGCATAATACTGATAGAAAGTAGCCATTTCGGATATTATTTGTGTTCTCAAACTCCGTCATATTACTAACAGAAATGAGGCATTTGGGTTATTATGTGTGTTCTAAAAGAGCGTCATATTTTTAACACAATGGAGGCATTTGGGATAATATTTGTGCTCTAAAGACCATCATATTGTTAAAACAATGGAAGTATTTCGGATATTATTTGTGTTCTAAAAGACCGTCATATTCCTAACATGAAGGAGTCATTTGGGATATTATTTGTGGTCTAAAAGACCGTCATATTACTAACAGAAAGAAGGCGTTTTGGCTATTATTTGTGTTCTAAAACACAGTAATATTACTAATAGACAGGAGGCATTTGGGATATTATTTGTGGTCTAAAATATCGTTATATTACAAACAGAAAGGAGGCATTTGGGATATTACTTGTGTTCTAAAACACCGTCGTATTTGGGATATTATTGCTGTTCTGAGAAGCAGTCATATTCCTAACACAACGAAGGCAATCGGGATATTATGTGTGTTCTAAAAGACCGTCATATTACAAACAGAAAGGAGGCATTTGGGATATTATGTATGTTTCAAAACACCATAATATTACTACCAGAAAGGAGGCATTTGGGATATTATTTGTGGTCTATAACACTGTCATGGTACTAACAGAAAAGACGGATTAGAGACATTATTTGTGCCCTAAAGCGACGTCATATTACTGAAAGAAAGGAGGCATTTGGGTTCTATTTGTGGTCTGAAATACCGTCATATTACTAACAGAAAGAAGGCATTTGGAGTATTATTGTGTTATGAAAGACCGCCAGATTACTAACAGACAGGAGGAATTTGGGATATTATTTGTGTTCTAAAAGATAGACATACTACTAACAGAGAGGATGCATTGGAGATACCGTTTGTGTTCTAAAATACCGTCATATTACTAAAAGAAAGGAAGTGTTTCGGATATTATTTGGGTTCTAAAACACCGTAATATTACAAACAGAAAGGAGACAATTGGGATATTAATTCATGTTCTAATAGACCGTTATATTTCTAACACAAAGGACGCATTCTGGATATTACTCGAGTTCTACAACACTGTAATATTACTAAAAAAAAAAAGGAAGCATTTGGGGTATGATTTGTATTCTAAAACACCGCCATGTTTCCAACAGAAAGAAAGCATTTGGGATATTATTTATATTCTACAACACCGGCATAATCCTGACAGAAAGTAGCCATTTGGGATATTATTTGTGTTCTAAAACACCGTAATATTATTAACAGAAAGGAGGCATTTGGGATATTACTTGTGTTCTACAACACCGTCGTATTACCAACAGAAAGGGGGCATTTGGGATATTATTTGTGGTGTGAAAGACCGTCATATTGCTAACACATCGAAATTAAGCGCAGTATTATTTGTATTCTAAAAGACCTTTATATTACAAACAGAAAGGAGTCATTTCGGATACTAGTTGTGTTCTAAAACACCGTCATATTTGTAACAGACAGGAGGCATTTGGGATATTATTTGTGTTCTACAAGACCGTCATATAACTAACAGAAAAGAGGCATCTCAGATATTATTTGGGTTCTAAAACATCGTTATATTACAAATAGAAAGTAAGGATTTGGGATATGATTTGTGTTCTAAAAAACCGTCATATTGCAAAAACAGAAAGGAAACATTTGGGACATAATTTATGGTCTAAAACACCGTCATATTATTAACAGAAAGGAGGAATTTGGGATATTATCTATGGTCTAAAAGACCGTCATATTGCTACCACAAAGGACGCATTCTGGATATTGTTTGAGTCCTAAAAGACCGTCATATTACTAACAGAAAGGAGGCCTTTGGGATATTATTTGTGTTCTAAAAATCCGTCATATTACTAACAGAAAGGAAGTATTTGGGGTAATATTTGTGATCTGAAAGACCGTGATATTGCTAACACACGGAATGCAATCGGGATATTATTTGGGTTTTAAAAGACCGACATGTTACTAAAACAAAGGAAGCATTTCGGATATTATTTGTGTTATAAAAAACCGTCATATTGAAAACAGAAAGGAGATATTTCTGATATTATTTGTGTTCTAAAATACCGTCATATTACAAACAGAAAGGAGACATTTGGGATACTATTTGTAGCATAAAACACCGTCATATTACTAACAGAAAGGAGGCATTTGGGATATTATGTGTGTTCTAAAAGTCTGTCATATTGGTAACACTATGTCCGATTGTTGGATAGTATTTGAGTTCGAAAAGACCGTCATATTACTAACCGAAAGGTGGCATTTCGGATATTATTCGTGTTCTAAAACACCTTCATATTACAAACACAATGCAGATATTTCGGATAATATTTGTGTCCTCAAAGACCGTCATATTTCTAACAGAAAGGAGGCATTTGGGATATTATTCGTTGTCTAAAACACCGTCATATTACAAACAGAAAGGAGGCATTTAGGATATTACATATGTTCTAAAACACCGTCATATTACTAACGGATTAGGGACATAATTTTTGCACTACAACACCGTCATATTAGTGAAAGAAAGGAGGCATTTGAAATCTTATCTGTGTTCTAAAGGACCGTCATATTACTAAGGAGAGCAACAATTTGCTATATCATGTGTTTTCCAAAACACCGTCAACTTACTACAACATAGCATGCATTTGGGATAGTATATGTATTCTAAAACACCTTGACATTACGAACACAAAGGAGGAATTTGGGATATTATTTGTGTTCTAAAACACCGTCGTATTAATAACAGAAAGGAGGCATTTGGGATATTATTTGTGTTCTGAGAGACCGTCATATTACTGATACATAGGAGGCATTTGATATACTATGTATGTTCTAAAACAACGTCATATTACTAACAGAAAGCACAGATTACGGACATTATTTGCGTTTTAAAACGCCGTCATATTACTGACAGAAAGGAGACATTTGGGATATCATTTGTGTTCTAAAAGACCGTCGTATTACTAACAGAAAGAAGGTATTTGGAGTATTATTTGATTTCTCAAACTCCTTCATATTACTAACAGAAAGGAGACAATTGGGATATTATTTGTGTTCTAAAAGACCGCCATATTTCTAACACAAAGGACGCATTCTGGATATTATTTGATTTCTAAAAGACCGTCATATTACTAACAGAAAGGAGCCACTTGGGATATTATGTGGGTTCTAAAACACCGTCGTATTACAAACAGACAGCAGAGATTTGGGATATTATTTGTGTTCTAAAACATCGTCATATTACTAACCGAAAGGAGGCTTTTCGGATATTATTTGGGTTCTAAAATACCGTCATATTATAATCATAAAGAAAGGATTTGGGATATTATTTGTGTTCTAAAACACCGTCATATTACTAATAGAAAGGAGGAATTTGGGATATTATCTGTTTTCTAAAAGACTGTCATATTGCTAACACAAATGAAGCATTCTGCATATTATTTGAATTCTAAAACACAGTCATATTACTAACAGAAAAGAGGCATTTCGGATATTATTCGTGTTCTAAAACTCCGTCATATTACTAGCAGAAAGGAGACAATTGCGACATTATTTGTGTTCTACAAGACCGCCATATTTCTAACACAAAGGACGCATTCATGTTATTACTTGATTTCTAAAAGACCGTCATATTACTAACAGAAAGGAGGCATTTGGGATGTTCTGTGTGTTCTACAACACCGTCATATTACTAACAGAAAAGAAGCATTTGGTGTATTATTTGTGTTCTAAAACACCATCATATTACCAACAGAAAGGACACATTTGGAATATTGTTTCTGTTCTAAAAGACCGCCATATTACTAATACAAAGGAAGATTTTGGGATATTATTTGTTATCTAAAGGACCTTCATAGTCCTAAGAGAAAGGAAGCATTTGGTTTATTGTTTCTGTTCTTAAACACTGGCATAATAATGACAGAAAATATCGATTTGGGATATTATTTGTGTTCTAAAACACCGTCATATTCCTAACAGAAAGGAGGCATTTGGGATGTTAAAAAGACCGTCATATTACTAACAGAAAGGAGGCATTTGGGATATTATTTTTGTTCTAAAACTCTGTCATATTACTAACAGAAAGGAAGCATTTGGGGTATTATTTGTGATCTGAAAGACCGTCATATTGCTAACACACGGAATGGAATCGGGATATTATTTGGGTTCCAAAAGACCGACATTGTACTAAAACCAAAGAGGCATTTCGGATGTTATATGTGTTCTAAAAAACCGTCATATTACTGATACATAGGAGGCATTTGATATATTGTTTATGTTCTAAAACAACGTCATAGTACTAGCAGAAAGGACGGATTAGGGACATTATTTGCGTTTTAAAACGCCGTCATATTACTAACAGAAAGGAGTCATTTGGGATATCATTTGTGTTCTAAGAGACCGTCGTATTACTAACAGAAAGAAGGTATTTGGAGTATTATTTGTGTTCTCAAACTCCGTCATATTACTAACAGAAAGGAGACAATTGGGATATTATTTGTGTTCTAAAAGACCGCCATATTTCTAACACAAAAGACGCATTCTGGATAGAAAGGAGCAATTTGGGATATTATTTGTGTTCTAAAACACCGTCATATTATTAACAGAAAGGAGGCTTTTCGGATATTATTTGGGTTCTACAACACCGTCATATTACAATCAGAAAGGAGGGATTTGGAATATTATTCGTGTTCTAAAACACCGTCATATTACAAGCAAAAGGGAGGCAATTGGGATATTATTTGGGGCCTAAAACAACGTCATATTACTAATAGAAAGGAGGAATTTGGAATATTATTTTTGTTCTAAAAGACCGCCATATTTCTAACACAAAGGACGCATTCTCGTTATTAATTGACTTCTAAAAGACCGTCATATTACTAACATGAAGGAGGCATTTGGGATTTGCTGTGTGTTCTACAACACCCTCATACTACTAACAAAAAAGAAGCATTTGGGGTATTATTTGTATTCTAAAACACCGTCATATTACTAAAAGAACGGAGACATTTGGAATATTATTTCTGTTCTAAAAGACCGCAATATTACTAATACACGGGAAGATTTTTTGGATATTATTTGTGATCTAAAGGACCGCCATAGCCCTAAGAGAAAGGAATAATTTGTGATATTGTTTCTGTTCTTAAACACCGGCATAATACTGACAGAAAGTATCGATTTGGGATATTATTTGTGTTCTACAACACCGTCATATTCCTAACAGAAAGGAGGCATTTGGGATGTTAAAAAGACGGTCATATTACTAACACAATGGATGCATTGGGATATTATTTGTGTTCTAAAAGACCGTCATATTACTAACAGAAAGGAAGCATTTGGGATATTATTTGTGTAGTAAAACACCGTAATGTTACTAACAGAAAGTAGCCATTTGGGATATTATTTGTGTAGTAAAACACCGTCATTTTACGAACAGAAAGGAGACACTTGGAATATTATTGCTGTTCTAAAACACCGCCATATTACTATTACAAAGGAAGATTTTGGGATATTATTTGTTCTAAAACACCTTAATATTACTAAGACAGAGCAACCATTTGCTATATCATTTGTGTTCCAAAACACCGTCATATTACTAACACAATGTAGGCAATTGGGATACTATGTGTATTTTAAAACGCCGTCATATTACTGACAGAAAGGAAGCATTTGGGGTAGTATTTGTGTTCTAAAACACCGTCATATTACTAACGGAAAGGTGGCACTTGAAATATTATTGCTATTCGGAAAGACCGCCAAATCACTACTACAAAGGAAGATTTTGGGATATTATTTGTGTTCTAAAATCCTTCATATTACTAAGAGAGAGCAAACATTTGACATATTATTTGTGTTCCAAAACACCGTCATATTAACACCACAATGGCATTTGGGATATTATTTGTGGTCTAAAAGACAGTCACAGTACTACCACCTAGCACGCATTTGGGATATTATATGTGTTCGTAAACACAGCAATATTACTAACACAAAGGAGGAATTTGGGATGTTATTTTTGTTCTAAAAGACCGTCATATTACTAACAGAAAGGAGGCATTCGGGATATTATTTGTAGTTTAAAACACCTTCATATTACACACAGAAAGGAGGCATTTAGGATATTACTTGTGTTCTAAAACACCGTCGTATTACTAACAGAAAGGAGGCATTTGGGATATTATTTGTGTCCTGAGAGGCCGTCATATTGCTAACACAACAAAGGCAATCGGGATATTATGTGTGTTCTACAAGACCGTCATATTACTAACAGACAGGAGGGATTTGGGATATTATTTATGTTCTAAAACACCGTCATATTACTAACACAACGGAGACATTTGGCAGATTATTTGTGTTCTAAAAGACCGTCATATTACTAAGAGAAAGGAGGCATTTCGGATATTATTTCGGTTCTAAAACACTGTCATATTGCAAATAGAAAGGAGTGATTTGGGATATTATTTGTGTTCTAAAAGACCGTCATATTACAAACACAAAGGAGGCATTTGGGATATTACTTGTGTTCTAATATACCGTCATATTACTGACAGAAAGGAGGATTTGGATTATCATTTGTGTTCTAAAAGACCGTCATATTACAAACAGAAAGGAGGCATTTAGGATATTATCTGTGTTCTAAAAAACCGTCGTATTAATAACAGAAAGGAGGCATTTGGGATATTATTTGTGTTCTGAGAGACCGTCATATTGCTAAGACAACGAAGCCAATCGGGATATTTTGTGTGTTCTAACAGACCGTCATATTACTCACAGAAAGGACGGATTACGGACATTATTTGTATTTTAAAACGCCGTCATATTTCTGACAGAAAGGAGGCATTTGAGATCTCATTTGTGTTCTAAAAGACCTTCATATTAATAGCAGAAAGAAGGCATTTGGAGTATTATTTGGGTTCTAAAACACCGTCAAATTATTAATAGAAAGGAGGAATTTTGGATATTATCATTTTTCTAAAAGACCGTCATATTGCTAACACATTGGACGCATTTCAGATATTATTTGGGTTCTAAAACACAATCATATTGCTAATAGAATGGAGGAATGTGGGATATAATTTGTGTTCTAAAAGACCGAAATGTTACTAACAGAAAGGTAGCATTTCGGATATTATTTGTGTTCTAAAATACCGTCATATTACAAACAGAAAGGAGACATTTGGGATATTATTTTTGTTCTAAAACACCGTCATTTTACAAACAGAAAGGAGACATTTGGGATATTATTTGTGTTCTGAGAGGCCGTCATATTGCTAACACAATGAAGGCAATCGGGATATTATGTGTGTTCTAATAGACCGTCATATTACCAACAGAAAGGAGGCATTTGGGACAATATTTGTATTCTAAAGTACCGTCATATTACTAACAGAAACGACGGACATTATTTGTGTTCTAAAACGCCTTGATGTTACTGACAGAAAGGACGCATTTGGGAGATTATTTGTGGTCTAAAAGACCGTCATATTACAAACAAAAAGGTAGCATCTGGGATATTACTTATTTTCTAAAATACGCCCTATTACTAACAGACAGGAGGATATTATTTGGGTTCTAAAAAACAGTCATATTACTAACAGAAAGGAAGTATTTGGGATATTATTTGTGTTCTAAAACTCCGTCATATTACTAAAAGAAAGGAAGCGTTTGGGGTATGATTTGAGATCTGAAAGACCGTCATATTGCTAACACAACGAAGGAAATCTGGATATTATTTGTATTGTAAAACACCGTCATATTACTAACAAAAAGGAGGCATTTGGGATATTATTTGTGTTCTAAAACACTGTCATATTACAAATAGAAAGGAGACATTTGGGATATTATTTGTGGTCTAAAACACGCCATATTACTAACAGGAAGGACGGATTTTGGATATTATGTGTGTTCTAAAAGACTGTCATGTCGGTAACACTGAAGAAGATTTCTGGATATCATTTGAGTTCTACAACACCGTCATATTCCTAACAGCAACGGGCCTCCTGGAATATTATTGCTTTTCTAAAAGACCGCCATATTACTACTACAAATGAAGATTTTGGGATATTATTTGTGTTCTAAAACACCTTCATATTAGAAACAATGCAGACATTTCGGATATCATTTGTGTTCTATTGATAACACTAAGGAGGATTACTGGATTTTATATGAGTTCTTAAACACCGTCATATTATTAACAGAAAGGAGACTTTTGGAATATTATTTGTGATCTGAAAGATCGTCATATTGATAACACAACGAAGGCAATCGGGATATTATTTGTGCTCTAAAAGACCAACATATTACTAACAGAAAGGAGGCATTTGGGATATTATTTGTGTATTTGTGTTCTAAAAGACCGACATATTACTAACAGAAAGGAGGCATTTCGGATATGATTTGTGTTCTAGAACACCGTCCTATTACCAACAGAAAGGAGGCATTTGGGATAATATTGGTGTTCTAAAACACCGTCATATTACTAACAGAAAGGACGGATTAGGGACATTATTTGTGTTCTAAAACGCCGTCATATTACCGACAGAAAAAAGGAATTTGGGATATTATTTTTTTTCTACAAGACCGTCATATTACAAACACAAAGGAGGCATCTGGGATATTACTTGTGTTCTAAAATATCGTCGTATTACTAACAGAAAGGAGACATTTTGTAGTATAGTGGTAGTACATTTGATGTTAATTTGCGTTGTGTTTTTATTTTCTTATTGTTCATCCTGTCCTATCTCTCTCTCAGTCTCCAGCATATGTTTATCAAATCATATCGACAAAGTCAGGAAGTCA
>JAOYNN010205440.1:0-10736 GCA_025770095.1 Goniobranchus kuniei
GAGAGAGAGAGAGAGAGAGAGAGAGAGAGAGAGAGAGAGAGAGAGAGAGAGAGAGAGAGAGAGAGAGAGAGAGCATTTCTGTATCAATGCATTTGATATTCATTATTTTCGATATAGATTTCTTTACTTAGTACTTGTATAATGTTATAATTTGTTTGCCTGACCAAGCATTGATTATTTTCGATATATTTACTCCTGTACCTATATATTGTCTGGATAAACATGAATTGAATTGAATTGAATTGAATATTGCATGATTCTTTCCAGCTAGTTTGATTTCATAATTGTCAAAAAAAACAAAAAAACTGTTGCAGCACAACTTTGGCAAAAGTGTGAATGAGATAAATCTATAGCCTTTAAATCTAAATCATGTGTATTTTGAGTAAAAAAGATTTGCATTAAAGCAATTTCATTATTTTACCTTAAAAATTCATGAAAATCAAGTTATGAAAGTTAACTCATGAAGTGACAAAAAGAGCAATTTGTAAGGTATTAATTTCTTTGATAGGATTTCCACTACATGTATAGTCAGTTTTGCCTTTTTTCATATGTCATTCCTTGATTATAAAGTAAGCATTGCTACTAAACTATCTTAGTTCATAATGTTTATGACTGTAACTCATTTTAATGATTAATTTTTAATCTCCCTCAACTTCTTCCCCTTCTCAACACAAGATGGCTGCCATTTCAAACCGGTCAGAACAGACACACACTCCTATGCACACCCCCAAACACACTCACTTGTCCTGTGTTTGAGCATGGTTCCTTTAAATAAGGTACAATGACCAACTATGATAAATGCAAACCTTTTTGAGATTATTGGTTCTTTCTGTGTTGGCAACAATTTCTCCATGGAAAGCTTGGTGCTTTTGCAATTTCTTCATTTTGTCATACAGGTCAGTCACATCTTTGAAGTCATCTTCATATGCAATTTTCAATTTGTCATCAATCCATCCTTCAG
The DNA here is from genome assembly GCA_025770095.1 of Goniobranchus kuniei. Classification (NCBI taxonomy): domain Eukaryota; kingdom Metazoa; phylum Mollusca; class Gastropoda; order Nudibranchia; family Chromodorididae; genus Goniobranchus; species Goniobranchus kuniei. The sequence continues at coordinate 962 of JAOYNN010205440.1, forward strand.
TCTGCAGATATAAACGGGGATTGAATTTTACAAAATTTCAAGGATATTAATCATTCATGCTTTTTTATCTACAATTTTTGAGATGTATCAAATGCTTGACCATTTAGAAAACCTGTTTGCAACAATTTTAAAACACAGTTTTACTTTCTAAAGTTAAAAATAAAATGACCATAATGTTATTCCCTTTCTAGTAAGATAATGGGACAGCAGAATTTTATTAAAAGAGATCCTTACCTCTACAGCGTCGTTCCGGAATTGCTGGTATAATTTTGAGTGCCCAAGGTTGTTCTTACGCCATTGAGATTGCTCCTGAATATTCTTTCGTCTTGATTTAAAACAAAAAAAAAGAGAAGAAAATCATAATCTTAATGGCTGCATGATATAAAACAGAATGTCCTAATATCATTTTGTGATTAATAGTATAAAAAATAAGTGTAGTATAAATCACAAATGCAAAACAAATAAGTGAAAGGAAAAAATGAAATGAAAGTGATATATTGAAGCAGGTTTTTTTTCTTTTTAAAAACTAATGATGAAAAAAAAAGTTTTAATGCAGACATTTCCCTCAATTGTGAAGTTGGTCAGATGTTGAAAATCATGGTTAGGTTAAATAATTATATTGTATGTTCATGTTTTATTTGTATCAATATCCAATCATCATCTTCAGTACAGTTGCCGCCGCTTTGCGTTACAGCGTCCATTACACGGTTTACAGTGATGCCATTTGGCAAGATGAGCCCCGGTGATAGGTCTTTTTTGTGTTAATAACATATATGTTGTAATATAGTTCATGTCTTTACCTCCCCTGATCATGAAAGCAACTGATTTAAGTGTGTTGAATTATTATTATTATTATTATTATTATTATTATTATTATTATTATTGTCTTGTTGTTTTGCAGTTGTTGATGGGTTTTTGTTTTTTGTTTGCTTTTATAAAACTAAAACGGGGGTTGCGGGGATAGCCCTCAAGTAGTTTTCAGGTAGGTCGGAAGGACGAATCCGCTGTGTGGTGTTAATTCCTGTGCAAATGCCTTTTTCTTAGTTTCTGTCTGTATTACTACAACCCAAGCAGGCATCTACGCATAGTTGACTTTCACCTCCCCCATCCTGCTTTCCTTGAGAGGAACGTGCATAGCTCGCGTATGAGTAGGGTCATAAAAACCTTCTTACCAGTCTATCCTTGTCTTTCCTAACCGCCTGTTGCATAAGATGAGATAAGACTAAGGGGCTGTGGTTGGATTCCTTCTTTGGTTTGCATGAGGTGTGAATAAGTTGACCCCTTTTGGCATGGAATTGTCCAGCTTGAGTCCTCTGCCCCTTTGTTTGAACATGCATACATACCCAATCAGTCAGGGAAGACCATGCATGACAGCATACCCATCGTAAACATGCGTAACATCACGATTGTATTGATTAGATCCCTTGGCAGGGCTCGTTCCTTGTCTCAATTAAACCCATCTATCAAAATTTGGAAAAAAAATTGTGTCAGAGCCGTTTAGCGTTCCCTTTACCGGTACATGACGCTATCCACCGTGACGCTAAGAGGTAGCGACTGTATTAGAATGTGCTAACTCCTTAAAAATATTCTTCACTTAGGAAATTATAGTGCAATGGTGACGCAATTTTCAACCTTTCCAAAACATGCACAATGCAGTTCAATTCCAGATTGATTCCATTTAATCATGCTCACCTGTTTGAAATAGCAGCCATTGTCTGTGAAACATTCGCTGCTTCAAAATGTTCAGTCTCAACAAGCTGCTTGCCATGATTAAGAATGCCATTTAACTGAAAATGGAAAGGACACATCCAACATTACATTACATGAATAAACTATTCTAACTTCTTTTGAAGTTGTGAGAATTTTTGTATAATTTTACATCACCCCAGGCACATAAAACAACACAAAATAAATACATCGATTACAAGTGCAAACAAATATTCATAGATCATTTTGATTAAAAAAAGTATTCCTAGTTTTTAACTTTTCTGCTATGGAACAAAATAAACAATAATGCATATCACTGGTTTCTGTCTGTAAATATATAAATCCATCAAGGGTTGGGATGTCTATTTAGAAGCTGCATTTATCCAATGTTTAGATTGCGTCATGAAATTTTTTTTTTCCATTTTGCCCAATTTTCCCATTAGGACTATAGTGGTACAAAAAAGTGAAATAAGAAAAGTTTGAAGTTATAGTTTAGAGAACAGTACAGGCAATATTGTTTGTTAGGAACTGATAATATATAACAATATAATAATAAAATAATAAAAGACTATTTATATAGCGCTTATTCAACAAAGTCTCAAGGCACTTTACAATGTCATTGAAAGACTATATATCATAAAAAAAATCAATGCACATACAATTAAAATCATATCCAAAATGATTAATAACATACATATATCTCAGACGCTTTTTGAAGAAATATGTCTTTAAAAGCCTAACTTTTAAAACCAATAAAGTGGATTAATTAATACAAAAACCATATGCATATTGCAATACAACATACAGAAAAAAGAAATTACTCCCAATGAATAATAAACTTATGTCAATTAATACAAACAAATGTGATGGAAAAAAAATCAATGTTTTACCTTTTCATTTTGAGACTCCAAGACCTTTTCAAAAGCTTCATGCTTTCTTGTCAATAAGTCAACTTGCTCTGCACTCTCACCAAAGTCTGGACTGTTTAAGTAGGCCTGAAATTATGACACAGAAGATTTCACTATCGTGATTTTGACAATATATTTAGGGCAAAGTTTAAAAAAAAAAAATATCTTCTATGTGGGTACTAAGATGTCTTTTCTTGGGGTCAAAAGAGCCTTAAAACATCAAACAAAAACAAACAACAAACATCCTCCTTTTTGATTGTATGCGACTATCAATAAATTTATGAACAATTATTTCAAAAATCCTTTTGAGACAGATTATATCTTCATGCTTTCATGAATTCAAATAAGGATGAGTTTTAGAAAGTTCCTGTCCTTTCTTCTGGTATTAGACTTGAGAATGACACGTAAAAAGTATGGTAGTGTAGACTTTGAATAATGGGAGCATGTTCATTAAAAAAACATACAATCAACTTTGAACAGTGAGTAGGTCCAGTGTAGAAAATGAATCCATATAACTTATGTCTCTTTGTAACTCACCTCTTGAGAACTGCTTGTTCTATTCAGTAGCTCTGCGTCTCTTAAGAAAATGTTAAGGTCAAAGACCTGGTCATATAAGTCTTTTCTTTCCTGCCATAATTTCTGAAGTTGCTCTCTGGCTTTTTCAACTTCTTTTACCTTCATTGAAATCTTTTGGATTAAAATAAGAAGCAGATAGTGGTATAAATAATATTCAAATATTTTTCTTCGCATTGTCAATTCTCATAAAATTATAGACCTTACAGGCTATATTTCTAGAAAATCTTGATTCCTTACTTTAAGACGTAAAATTCAATTTGAAGTTTTGAGCACAAGGGAATAAGCATAGGCCTATATTTCAAAATCCAAACTAAAGGAACAACATCAAAACTATCAAGACAAGAATGATTCCTTAGTGAGACTCAAGGCATGGATGGAGAACAAGTAGTCCTATATGATACTGTAAAAACAATGCTCATGAAATCATAAATTACAGGTAAAAAAGTTCATTCAGTGGAGGATAAGGTATGTGTTCTTAATATAATATCGTTGGTGTATAGTTACAGCATGTAAATATTGTCTGAACGCAAAGTTTTCAAGTTCATTAAAAGAATATAACACATTTTGATATCGAAAAAGAAATTATGAAATTAATACTGAAGTGTGAAATCAAACATTATTACAAAGTCTCTTACATATCCAAACATCCTTATATGCCAAGCTCAGCTTGGATTATTGGCTTGTTTTCTAGGTTATTTTTCTTTGTTTTTCCATTTAGATCTACTTAAAGTATGACAGAAATAAAAATTTTTCAAACATTTCTTAAGTATATCAACTTTCTCTGCTTCTCTGATGGATATGTATAATAAACACAACCTATTGTGAATACATACAATGCCTTTTAAAAAATATTTTTCTGCAGTTAGCCTATAATAAATGGGCCTTAAAGTGGAAGAATTATTACCTCATTCTTGGCGTAGTGCTCATTCTTTATCAGAGCTTCTCCAGTCTCTATTGTAGAATCAAATGTATCTTGTCTGGCCTCAATTTCAGCACGGATTTCTTCATGCCTTTGTCTTAAAATTTCAGCACCATTCACATCTCTGACACTATAATCCATTTTCATTTCTCTCTCAGTTTCTTTTGCCCAAGCCAGCAAGTCTCTGACCTGCAAAATGTTATTCAATTGTTTCTATCAAATAACTTTCTGCAGAATTTCAACCATAGGAGTAAAGTAAAAGTAGTTTTTTGATGCAGGACATTAGAGCAAATTACCTTCACTCTAAAGTATTACAAACCTGCTAATTATGTTACAGAAAAAAAAGACTGTTTTAATTGCAATATTTAATCTACTATGGGGCATATAAATAATGTGTATTTTTGTTTAAATTGCATCACATTTCCTAAATCACACCTTAATCAATTTTTGTTTTGAGCTAAACATTTTAAAGGGAAAAATTGCCCATGGGACTAAAGAAAAGTGACTCACACTAGCATTGAACTTGTGAAGATCTGCAGCTGCAAGGAGATTGGCTTTCCTGAGATCAGTTTTGTTTTGAAGTTCAGTCCAGTCTTCTATAACAGCTGCTTGAAGTTGGGAAATTTGCTCGGCATTCTCACCTGGATAAGCCTCTTGCAAGCGATTTGAGTCATCAATGAGGACTTGCAACTTATTTCAGATAGAAATATTACATAATATAAATCTTGAAATAATAGATGAAAGTAAATCAATCATTCTTAAATTATAAATCCAGATTGAGAGGCAAAATTGTCTCAAACATTGCAGAAATCAACTGTACTTTACATGCTTCTTGACTGAATGGTTGATCAATGATAAGCAGTTTAGTAAATATTTCATGTACAAGTTGACAATGGCTGAGTTAGTCAGCAGATTTTTATAATTATTTACTACATAAAAAATCTATGGCAAATATAAAAATATATGAAAGCACGACCACTCAAAGACTAAGAAATGGTATGATTTAATGTTTATTATTAGTCCTCTCCCTCATGCAACAACCTATGTCACAAATAATTTCAAAGTAGGAGCCAGAGAAAGCATTTATTTTTCTCATACCTGCCCTTCCAGGGCAACAAGTTCATTCTCAAAGGCTTCATGCTTTTTCAAAAATGTCAGGGTGGTATTATAATCCCTTCCTAAATCATCTGGAATGCTGGAACTTTTTTCCTGAAGTGATGAAAAATAAAAAATAGGCATACCAATACGTATCTCTCTGTTGACTTCATGACAGTTATTAAAAAAACAAATCATAAAATGTTCATATCCTTCCTTCTGTTCAAATGAGTAAACTGTATGCGATTTTTTCATTCTTCTTAAAAACGTTATGGAGCTTATTTTCTGTAAAGAGTTATGATATTTGCTTCTAACATCCATTGAAATAGAAACCTTTACCATATATTTGCACTATCAGACATTCATTTCTTATGTAAAAACCTGGAATCTAAAACCAAAAAATGAGAAGATAATGATATATAATACCTGTATTCTTGAAAGAGCATCTTCAACATCTCTGTTGAATCTATGTATTTCCCCAGCACCATGAAGCTTTTGATCTCTGTTGTCTATTGTCTCCAGCAAAATGTACCATGAATCCCTTTGAGTACAAAAGATACAGCATTTGGACAAGTTAAATGTTTTACTCTTTAAAACACTGATTTGTCAGATGGAAACATGTTTTGCTTATAAGGTAAAGGTATCCATCAAATATGTTTTGATTGGGAATAAAAGAAACACCATGTTCATCATACTCTCTTACATACAAAATGAGTCAGTTACTAAGCCTTTGGTGTTTGATGAAACATTTTTTCTTTAAAGTGCTTAAGATCTTTTTTCAGAATTACTGACTGCCAAATAACAGAAATAAAAGAAAATGAATTGCTACAAAAGGGAAAAGACTGAAAAAACAGCTTAAAAATTTCTTTGATCAAGTAAAAGCTTATGTGTTCAACATAATGTTTCATACAAAGTTCTTACTGTTCCTATCTCTTTCATAAAACTGCATGGCTGACTGGTTCACTCACTAGGATTTCACAATACTAATTAACATGATCTCACCTGACTTTTTCTTGTCTGTCATTGACCTCTGCTGTGTGGGAGCCTCTTTCATCAGTCAAATATTTTGCCATTCTTTCACATCTGTTGAAACGTTCTGTTCCTGCATCTACTTTGCGTTTGAATTCATCAAATTTACTTCTCAAGAACTGTGGTAAAAAGAGTAAGCACAATTTTCTTTCAGGATTGCCCTGCTTAGTAAGGTTGATATCAAATATTATCAATTATATTTAAACATAATGTTAACTTCTTATTAATAAATGTATAGGAAAAATGTCAGGGAATAAGATTTACAATTATCTCATGACATAAACTAATAACACTTTTTAAATATTAAAAAGTGCTTATAAAAAAAACCCAACTTACTTCCAGATGTTCAAAATCTTGGCCATATTCCTCAGAGGATGCAGTCTGCATTTGTTCTTGAATCCATGCTTCAAATTCATTTGCCTCTCTCATATAGGCATGAAGGCGCTTTGATCGTTCAAGATTTCTTCCTCTCTCTGCTGCTAATTTTTTCAACTTGTTCAGGTTCTCTTGCAGTTGGTCCTTTAAAAAAAGAAAAGGCCATTTATTTGTTGATATCAAATTTTTAATACCAACATAAATGCTCAATCAATATTTCAATATTGGTAATGAAATAAAATGTATCCTGTATGAAGAATATCAACTAAGAAGGTTTCAGAGCATTCACTGTTTGAAAGAGTATTTACCTGGGCCTTTCTCAATGCCTGAGGGTCAGAGTAGCCTAACTTGAAGAGAGCATTTGATTCTTTCGCAAGAGTGTTGACAATTGCCTGATATGTTTGAATGTCTGTCTCTAGAACCTGGACAAGATAGAACATAAAAGTAAAACATACAAAACAATCCTTGATCCAACTGTACCTGTTGCATATAAAAGATAAAGAACAAATACAAATTTCATTTCATAATTTGCCACTTTCTTTCCATTGAAAAATCTCATGATTTTTATCTTTCATATCTTTACACAAAGTTTTTGTGTCTCTAGAGCAAAATGACCTGGAAAAAAAAGCATAGGCTGTTACTGTTAACAAAGAACTACAAAAAGCTGTAATTTAGCAGATCAAATTACTAAAACAGAAAGATGATAAGAATGAAAAAACACAACATTGAACATCAAATGGCACTTTTCATCCAAGAAATTAGAAACCATAATCCAAAAATTACATTGTTTTTGGCCAGCAACTTGTCTGCAGCATTTTCATCTTTACCAAAGTCCTCACTGGTCACTAGAGCCATCTTGTCATTAATCCAAGCTTCTACTTCAGCAACTTCTGACAAATACTGATAAGATGGTCGTGTGGGGATAGGGATGTAGAGTAAATTTCAACAACCAAGAGGATACAGAAAAAATACTGTATGTCATGAAGAGAGCATTACTGATATTGCAACATGAGAAACTTCACATTCTTCATTTCTTTTTAATAAATTGTGACAAAACTCATTACTTTGTAATCTCAAAACTCTTTGGCAAAATAACTTTCTTCATTAGAAATCCTGAGATAAGGAAAGTCATAATTCATGGCATGCAAAATATCAAGACAATTATAAAAAGATATATACATTATTATATTAAGTAAAGTAAAGTAAAGTTAGTCCCATACCCATGACTGAGTATAGGGGAATTAGGGGTAGAGCCCTAATTATACAAGGCATACGGCATAATGTGGTAGTTTGCCATTGCTTTCCACGCCGGCTTTACTTCAGCCAAGTCTAGAAAGACCTAGCTACCCATTTATACTGCTGGGTGAACAGAAGGCCCCGAAAAAAACCAACTGGGCTCGAACTCGGGCCACCTCGCATGGCAGTCAGCTGCTCTACCGACTGAGCTAACGGGCCACCTCATTTTTCTATTACTGTTGTTATCTTAAGAACATTAAATAACATGATAAGGATGGTTTTCAAGTCTCAAACTTAGGCCATATGAAGACAATGAGAATGAATAAAATGCTAACCTTTTGTGTCTGAAGTGAGATATCCAAGTTTTTCTTTCTGTTCTTTGATTTCTTCAGCAAGTCATCCCATGATACTTGAAGTTCTTGGTTCTTGTCTCTTATGGCTTTAGAGTTCATATGATGCTCTGAGACGAGGCGATCTCCTTCAGACAATACCTTGTCTATAGCTCCTTGATGGCCATGAATGACCCGATCAAGATCCTGTTCATAAATGAATTATTATGACGAAAGTGAGTAAAGATATCGTTCCTGTATGTCTCTAAACATGTAAGTCCAAAATTAGGTTAAATCATTTTTTGGCTTTAATCATCTCAGTGAAACTGAATGTAACTGTCGAAACGCATGAAACAAAACAAAAAAAAATTCCTCCAAAAAACAAAAAATGTGTGGTTGTGTTCAAGCCTATGATGTCTAAATAGCTTGATCTAAGAGTAATGTGGCAGAGGGACTGTTTGAAGGAGTCCACATCTTGACTGTGTCTGACAGAATCAGGGATTCTATTCCACAGTCTAAGTGAACATGGGAAGAAGGAATTCATTGGCAATCGAGATTTGAATGCGGTACTTAAAAGTTTTGCCTTTTGCTTTATTTGGTATTAATGTTATGCTTCTTCATTTGGAACATTTCACAATTGGTATGTTATTTAGATTATTTATGCCTTCATAGAGAATTGTAGACTTAATCTTAGCCCTTTTTTCTTCAAGAGGGATCTATCCTAAAGGCCATTTTATGCTTTTGTGTTGTATTTACATATTATGACACTTGTTCTCAAAAGTAAAAGTGTCGCAAGAGCATACTAACCTGATGTTTCTTGTGCAGCTTTTGAACATCTATGAGATTTTTGCCGTAGTCTGCGGATGCTGCAGCAGGCAAATGCTCCTTGACCCAATTTATCTCAGAGTCGGTATCAAAAACAAACTGGTGATACTGCAGAGATTCTTCCAACTTATTTTTTCTGTTTTCAACAGCAGGCTTGAGTTTCTCAAATCTGATGATTAATGTTTAATAAAAACAGTGACATCTGGCTATGCTTGTGTTCTGAAAGTTTATCATCATGAAAGATTTTTTTGATCATATATGGTTGGATGCCTTATCTCTAAATGGAGTGATCATTTTATAACCATATTCAACTCAGCCTTTTGTTAATAAATTGCTAACAAAAATAGTGGACAATCATTTCTTGCAGATGACACAATTTGTGATGGAAGCAAATGGTGCTCCTAGACAATGATAAGTGAAATCCTAGACAATGATAAGTGAAATAAGAGTTAATTCCAACAATATTTGGAAATTGTGGCTAGAACATTTGTAGGAACAATATTTTATTTCCCAATAATAACCTAAAGACCAAGAATGAGCACAGTTTTGCATTTTTCACGTTGTATATAAGCAATAGCTATCATCTATCCAATTGTCACCATCATCACTAGAACCACCAGATCTATAGTTCTATCATTTTCTAACAGTAATATTTGTGCATCAAGATAATTGTTGAGTGACACCAACAAATGTTGATTCTTAACCCTCGTAAAGCTAAGGCGTAATCTATTACACCTGCCTTGGTCGCAACCCGAGAAGCGCGACGGTGTAATATA
>JAOYNN010205551.1:0-10735 GCA_025770095.1 Goniobranchus kuniei
GACGGTCTTTTAGAAAACAAATAATACCCCAAATGCCTCCTTTCTGTTAGAATTCTGACGGTGTTTAGAACACGAATCATATCCCAAATTCCTCTTTTCAGTTAGAATTATGACGATCTTTTAGAACACGAATGATATCAAAATTCCTGATTTCTCTTAAAATTAAAACGGTCTTTTCAAACACCAATAATATCCACAATACCTCTATTCTGTTAGAATTATCACGGTATTTTAGAACACCAATGATATCCCAAATGCCTCTTTTCTGTTAGAATTATGAGGGTCTTTTAGAACACGAATAATATCCCAAATGTCTCTTTTCTGTTAGAATTATGAGGGTCTAGTAGAACATCAATAATATCCCAAATGCTTCCTTTCTCTTAGAATTATGATGGTCTTTTAGATCACCAATAGTATCACAAATGACTCTTTTCTTTTAGAATTATGACGGTCTTCTACGACACAAATAATATCCCAAATGCCTTATTTTTGTTAGAATGTTGACAGTCTTTTAGACGACGAAGACTACCCCAAATGCCTAATTTCTGTTAGAATTATGACGGGCTTTTATAACACGAATAATATCCCAAATGCCTCTTTTCTGTTAGTATTATGACGTTCTTTTAGAAGAAAAATAATATCCCAAAAGTCTCTTTTCTGTTACAATTATGACGGTCTTTTAAAACACGGATAATATCCCGAATGCTTCTTTTCTGTTAGAATTATAACGGTCTTTTAGAACACGAATAACATCCCAAAGACCTCTTTTCTGTTTGAATTATGACGGTCTTATAGAACAAGAATAATACCCCAAAAGCTTCCTTTCTATTAGAATCATGACGGTCTTTAGGAACAAGAATAATATCCTAAACGTCTCTTTTCTGTTAGAATTATGACGGTCTTGTAGTACACGAATAATACCCCAAATCCCTCCTTTTTGTTTGAATTATGACGGTCTTTTAGACCCCAAATAATACCCAAAATGCCTTTTTCTGTTAGAATTATGACGGTCTTTTGGAACACGAATAATATCCCAAATGCCTCTTTTCTGTTAGAAATATGACGGTCTTTTGGAACACGAATAATATCCCAAATGCCTCTTTTCTGTTAGAATTATGACGGTCTTTTGAAACACGAATAATACCCCAAATGCCTTTTTCTGTTAGAATTATGACGGTCTTTTGGAACACGAATAATACCCCAAATACCTCTTTTCTGTTAGAAATATGACGGTCTTTTAGAAGACGAATAATACTCCAAATGCCTCTTTCTGTTAGAATGATAACGGTCTTTTAGAAAGCAAATGATACCCCAAATGCCTCCTTTCTGTTAGATTTGTGACGGTGATTAGAACATGAATAATATCCAAAATGCCTCTTTCCAGTTAGAATCGTGACGATCTTTTAGAACATGAATAATATCCCAAGTGCCTCATTTCTCTTAAAATTAAGACGGTCTCTTAGAACACAAATAATATCCCAAGTACCTCTTTTCTTTTAGAATTATCACAGTCTTTTAGAACACCAATAATATCCCAAATGCCTCTTTTCTGTTAGAATTATGAGGGTCTTTTAGAACACGAATAATAAACTAAATGCCTCTTTTCTGTTAGAATTATGACGGTCATTTAGTACACGAATACTACCCCAAATGGCTCCTTTCTGATAGAATTATGACGGTCTTTTAGAAAACAAATAATACCCCAAATGCCTCCTGTCTGTTAGAATTCTGACGGTGTTTAGAACACGAATAATGTCCGAAATGCCATTTTTCTGTTAGAATTATAACGCTCTTTTCGAAAACGAGTAATATCCCAAATGCCTCTTTTTTGTTAGTATGTTGACTTTCTTTTAGAAGACAAATAATACCCCAAATGTCTCCTTCTGTTAGAATTATGACGATCTTTTAAAACACGAATAATACCCTAAATGCGACATTTCTGTTAAATTTTGACGGTCTTTTCACACACGCACAATACCCCAAATGCCTCTCTTCTCTTAGAATTATGACGGTCTTTAAGGACCCCAATAATATCCCAAATGCCTCTATTCTGGTAGAATTATGACGATCGTTTAGACAACCAATAAAATCCCAAATACCTCTTTTGTTTTGGAATCATGACGGTCTTTTATAACAGGAATAACACCGCAAATGCCTCCTTTCTGTTAGAATTATGACAGTCTCTTAGAGCACGATTAATACCCCAAATGCCTCATTCTGTTAGAATTATGACGGTCTTTTAGAAAACAAATAATACCCCAAATGCCTCCTTTCTGTTAGAATTCTGACGGTGTTTAGAACACGAATAATATCCCAAATTCCTCTTTTCAGTTAGCATTATGACGATCTTTTAGAACACGAATGATATCCCAAATTCCTCTTTTCTGTAGAATTATGAGGGTCTTTTAGAACACGAATAATAAACTAAATACCTCTTTTCTTTTAGAATTATGACGGTCATTTAGAACACGAATACTACCCCAAACGGCTCCTTTCTGATAGAATTATGACGGTCTTTTAGAAACCAAATAATACCCCAAATGCCTCCTTTCTGTTAGAATTATGACGGTGTTTAGAACACAAATAATGTCCCAAATGCCTCTTTTCAGTTAGAATTATGACGATCTTTTAGAACACGAATGATATCCCAAATGCCTGATTGCTCTGAAAATTAAGACGGTCTTTTCGAACACGAATAATATCCCCAATACCTCTTTTCTTTTAGAATTATCACGGTCTTTTAGAACACGAATAACATCCCAAATACCTGTTTTGTGTTAGAATTATGAGGGTCATCTAGAACACGAATAATACACCAAAATGCCTATTTTCTGTTAGATTTATGACGGTCTTTTAGAACACGTATAATATCCCAAATGCCTGTTTTCTGTTAGAATTATGACGGTCTTTTAGAACACCATTAATATCCCAAATCCCTCTCTTTTGTTAGTATGTTGACATTCTTTCCGAAGACCAACAATACCCAGAATGCCCCTTCTCTGTTAGAATTATGACTGTCTTTTAGAACACCAATAATATCCAAAATGCCTCTTTTGTGTTAGAATTATGACCATCTTTTAGAGAACCAATAATATCCGAAATTCCTCTTTTCTGTTAGAATCATGACGGTCCTTTATACCACGAATAACACACTAAATGCCTCCTTCCGGTAGAATTATGACGGTCTGTTTGAAGACACAATAATACCCCAAAATGCATCCTTTCTGTTAAAATTGTGACGGTGTTTAGAACACGAATAATATCCCAAATGCCTCTTTTCAGTTAGAATTATGACGATCTTTTAGAACACGAATAATATCTCAAATGCCTCTGTTTTGTTAGTATGTGGACTTTCTTTTACAAGACAAATAATACCCTAAATGCCTCCTTCTCTTAGAATTATGACGATCTTTTAAAACACGAATAATACCCTAAATGCGTCTTTTCTGTTTAGAATTTTGACAGTCTGTTAACACACACACAATATCCCAAATGCCTCTCTTCTCTTAGAATTATGACGGTCTTTTAGGACACCAATAATATCCCAAATGCCTCTATTCTGGTAGAATTATGACGATCGTTCAGTCAACCAATAATATCCCAAATACCTCTTTTCTTTTGGAATCATGACGGTCTTTTATAACACGAATAACACCCCAAATGCCTCCTTTCTGTTAGAATTATGACGGTCTTTTAGAACAAGAATAATACCCCGAACGTCTCATTCTGTTAGAATTATGACGGTCTTTTAGAAAACAAATAATACCCCAAATGCCTCCTTCCTGTTAGAATTCTTACGGTGTTTAGAACACGAATAATGTCCCAAATGCCTCTTTTCAGTTAGAATTATGACGATCTTTTAGAACACGAATGATATCCCAAATGCTTGATTTCTCTTAAAATTAAGACGGTCTTTTCGGACACGAACAATATCCCCAATACCTCTTTTCTTTTAGAATTATCACAGTCTTTTAGAACACGAATAACATCCCAAATACCTGTTTTCTGTTAGAATTATGACGTCTTTTCGGACAGGAATAATACCCCAAAAGCCTCCTTTCTGTTAGAATTGTGACAGTCTTTTACAACACCAACAATATCCCAAATGCTGCTTTTCTCTTAGAATTATGACGGTCTTTTAGAAAACCAATAGTATCCCAAATACCTCCTTTCTTTTAGAATTATGACGGTCTTCTAGGACACCATTAATATACCAAATGCCTTATTTCTGTTAGAATGTTGACAGTCTTATAGAACTCGAAAACTAGCCCAAATGCCTAATTTCTGTTAGAATTATGACGGTCTTTTAAAACACGAATAATATCCCTAATGCCTCTTTTCTGTTAGTATTATGACGGTCTTTTAGAACACGAATAATATCCCCAATGTCTCTTTTCAGTTAGAATTATGACGGTCTTTTCGAACAAGAATAATATCCAAATGTCTCTTTTGCAATAGAATTATAACGGTCTTTTAGAACACGAATAACATCTCAAATACCTCTTTTCTATTTGAATTATGACGGTCTTCTAGAACAAGAATAATACCCCAAAAGCTTCCATTCTATTAGAATTATGACGGTCTTTAGGAATAAGAATAATATCCCAAATGCCTCTTTTCAGTTAGAATTATGACGGGTTTTTAGAACACGAACAATATCCCAATTCCCTCATTTCTCTCAAAATAAAAAACGGTCTTTTAGAACATGAATAATATCCCAAATGCCTCATTCTATTAGAATTATGAGATCTTTTTGACAACAAATAATACCCCAACTACCTCCCTTCTGTTAAAATTGTGACAGTGTTTAGAACAGGAATATTATCCCAAATGCCTCTTTTCAGTTAGAATTATGAGGGTCTTTTAGAACACGAATAAAATGTCTCTTTTCTGTTAGAATTATGACGGTCTTTTAGAACAGGAATACTAACACAAAACCCTCCTTTCTGTTATGATTATGACGGTGTTTTAGAACAAGAATAATATCCCAAATGCCTCCTTTTTGTTAGAATTATGACGGTCTTTTAGTACACGAATAATATTCCAAATGCCTCCTTCCTGTTAAAATTATGACGGTCTTTTAGAATACGAATAATACCCCAAATGCTTTTTTCATGTAGAATTATGACGGTCTTTAAGAACACGAATAATACCCTAAATGCCTCTTTTCTAATAGAATTATGAAGTTCTTTTTGAAAACCAATAATATCCCTAATGCCTCTTTTTTGTTAGTATGTTGACAGTCCTGAAGAAGAAAAATCAGATCCCAGATAATTCTTTTCTGTTAGAATTAAGACGGTTTTCTAAAGCACGAATAAAACCACAAATACCTCTCTTCTGTTAGAATTATGACGGTCTTTAAGAACAAGAATAATATCCCAAATGCCTCTTTTCTGTTAGAATTATGACGGTCTTTTAGTACACGAATAATATCCGAAATCCCTCCTTTCTGTTTGATTTATGACTGTCTTTTAGACCACACATAATACACCAAATGGCTTTTTCTGTTAGAATTATGACGGTCTTTTGGAACACGAATAATACCCCAAGTGCCTCTTTTCTGTTAGAAATATGACGTTCTTTTAGAACACGAATACTACCCCAAATGCCTCTTTTCTGTGAGAAATACGACGGTCTTTTAGATCACGAATAATACGCAAATGGCTCCTTTCTGATAGAATTATGACGGTCTTTTAGAAAACCAATAATATCACAAGTGCCTCTTTTTTGTTAGTATGTTGACTTTCTTTTACAAGACGAATAATACCCCAAATGCCTCCTTCTGTTAGAATTGTAACGGTCTTTTACAACACAAATAATACATTCAATACGTCTTTTCTGTTCGAATTTTGACGGTGTTTTAACAAAAGCACAATATCTCAAATGCCTCTCTTCTCTCAGAATTATGACGGTCTTTTTGGACACCACTAATATCCCAAACGCCTATATTCTGTTAGAACTATGGCCATCGTTTAGACAACCAATAATATCCGAAATACCTCTTTTATGTTAGAATCATGAGGGTCTTTTATAACACGAATAACACCCCAAATACATCTTTTCTGTTAGAATTATGACGGTCTTTTAGAACGCGAATAATACCCCAAATGCCTCCTTCTGTTATAATTATGACGATCTTTTAGAACACGAATAATATGCCAAATGCCACTTTTCTTTTAGCATTATCACGGTCTTTTAGACCACCAATAATATCCCAAATGCCTCTTTCCTGTTATAATTATGAGAGTCTTTTGGAACACGAATAATATCCCAAATGCCTCTTTTTGTATTAGAATTATGAGGGTCATTTACAACACTAATAATATCCCAAATGTCTCTTTTCTGTTAGATTTATGACGGTCTTTTAGAAAACGAATGATATCCCAAATGCCTCTTTTCTGTTAGAATTATGACAGTCTTTTAGAAAACCATTAATATCCCAAATGCCTCTCTTGTGTCAGTATGTTGACTTTCTTTCAGAAGACCGACAATACCCAAAATGCCCCTTCTCTGTTAGACTTATGACTGTCTTTTAAAATACCAATAATATCCCAAATGCCTCTTTTCTGTTACAATTATGACGATCTTTTAGACAACCAATGATATCAAAAATTCCTCTTTTCCATTAGAATAATTACGGTCTTGTATAACACGAATAACACCCCAAATGCCTCCTTCTGTTAGAATTATGACGGTCTTTTAGAAAATAAATAATACCCCAAATGCCTCCTTTCTGTTGAAATTGTGACGGTGTTTAGGACACGAATAATATCCCAAATGCCTCTTCTCAGTCAGAATTATGACGAAGAACACGAATAGTATCCAAAATGCATCAGTTCTCTTAAAATAAAAAACCGGTCTTTTAGAACGCGAATAATATCTCAAATACCTCTTTTTTTTAAAAAAAATTATGACGGTCTTTTAGAACACCCATAATATCCGAAATGCTTCTTTCCAGTTAGAACTATGACGGTCTTTTAGAACACGCAAAAAAATCTCCCAAATGACTCTTTTCTCTTTGAATTATGACGGTCTTTTAGAACACAAATAATATCCGAAATGCTTCTTTTCTGTTAGAATTATGACGGTCTTTCAGAACAGGAATAATACCCCAGAAGCCACATTTGTGTTCGAATTATGACGTTCTTTTAGAACAAGAATAATATCCCAAATGCCTCCTTTCTGTTAGAATTATGACGGTCTTTTAGTAAGTGAATAATATCTCAAATCCCTCCTTTCTGTTAGAATTATGACGGTCATTTAGACCACGAATAATACCCCTAATGCCTTTTTCTCTCAGCATTATGACGGTCTTTTAGATCACGAATAATGCCGCAAATGCGTCTTTTCTCTTACAATTATGACGATCTTTTAGAACACGAATAATATCCATAAAGCCACTTTTCTGTTATACTTATAACGGTCTTTTAGAACACGAATAACATCCAAAATACCTCTTTTCTGTTTGAATTATGACGGTCTTTTAGAACAAGAATAATACCCCTAAAGCTTCCTTTCTATTAGAATTATGACGGTCTCTAGGAACAAGAATAATATCCCAAATCCCTCCTTTCTGTTTTAATTATGACGGTCTTTAGACCCCAAATAATACCCCAAATGCTTTTTCTTTTAGAATTATGATGGTCTTTTGGAACACTAATATTACCCCAAATGCCTCTTTTCTGTTAGAAATATGACGGTCTTTTAGATCACGAATAATGCCCCAAAAGCGTCTTTTCTGTTACAATTATGACGGTCTTCTAGAACACGAATAATACCACAAATTGCTCCTTTCTGATAAAATTATGACGTCTTTTAGAACCTGAATAAAACCCCAAATCCTCCTCTTCTGTTAGAATTATGATGATCTGTTAGAACACGAATAATACCCTAAATGCTTCTTTTCTGTTAAAATTATGACGGTCTTTAAGGAGACGAATAATATCCCAGATAATCTTTTTCTGTTCGAATTAAGACGTTTTCTTAGAGCACGAATAATATCCCAAATGCCTGTTTTCTGTTAGAATTATGACGGTGTTTTAGAAAACCATTCATATCCCAAATGCATCTCTTTTGTTAGTATGTTGACTTTATTTCAAAAGAAGAATAATACCCCAAATGCCTCCTTCTGTTAGAATTATGACGGTCTTTTAAAACACGAATAATACCCTATATGCCTCTTTTCTGTTGGAATTATGACGTCTGTAAGAACACGAATAGTATCCCAGATAACTCGTTTCTATTCGATTTAGGACGGTCTTTTAGAACACGAATAATACCCCAAATGCCTCTTATCTGTTAGACTTATGAAAGTCTTTTAGTACGCAAATAATATCCAAATGCCTCTTTTCTGTTAGAATTATGACGGTCTTTGAGAAAAACATTAATATCCCAAATGCCTCTCTTTTCTTAGTATGTTGACTTTCTTTCATAAGACGAATAATACCCAAAATACCTGTTTTCGGTTAGAATTATGACGGTCTTTTAGAACAGGAATACTACTCTAAGAGCCTCCTTTCTGTTAGAATTGTGACGGTCTTTTAGAACACGAATAATACCCTAAATGCCTCTTAACTGTTGGAAATATGACGGTCTTTTACAACACGCACAATATCCCAAATGCTTCTTTTGTCTTAGAATTATGAGGGTCTTTTAGAACACGAATAATATCCCCAATGCCTAATTTCTATTAGAATGTTGACAGTCTTGTAGAACACGAAAACTACCCCAAATGCCTAATTTCTGTTAGAATTGTGACGGTCTTTTACAACACGAATAATATCCCAAATGCCTCTTTTCTGTTAGTATGATGACGGTCTTTTAGAACACGAATAATATCTCCAATGTCTCTTTTCTGTTAAATTTATGACGGTCTTTTAGAAAAAGAATAATATCCCAAATGTCTCTTTTCTGTTAGAAATATGACGGTCTTTTAGAACGCGGATAGTATCCCAAATGCCTCTTTTCTGTTAGAATTATGACGGTCTTTTAGAACACAAATAACATCCCCAATACCTTTTTTCTGTTTGAATTACGACGGTCTTTTAGAACAAGAATAATACCCAAAAGCTTCCTTTCTGCTAGAATAATGACGGTCTTTGGGAACAAGAATAATATCCTCAATGCCTATTTTATGTTAGAATTATGACGGTCTTTCCGTACACGAATAATATCCCAAATCCCTCCTTTTTGTTTGAATTAAGACGGTCTTCTAGACCCCAAATGCCTTTATCTGTTAGAATTATGACGGTCTTTTGGAACACGAATAATACCCGAAATGCCTCTTTACTGTTAGAATTATGACGGTCTTTTAGAACACGAATACCACCGCAAATGCCTCTTTTCTGTTTGAAATATGACGGTCTTTTAGATCACGAATCATACCCCAAATGGCTCCTTTCTGATAGAATTATGAGGGTCTTTTAGAGAATCAATAATATCACAAGTGCCTCTTTTTTTTTAGTATGTTGACTTTGTTTTATAAGACGAATAATACTCCAAATGCCTCCTGTTAGAATTATGACGGTCTTTTACAACACGAATCATTCCCCACATGACTCTTTTCTGTTAGAATTTTGACGGTCTTTAAACACACGCACAATATCCCAAATGCCTCTTTTCTCTTAGAATTATGACGGTCTTTTAGGACACCATTAATATCCCAAATGCCTCTTTTCTCTTAGAATTATGACGATCGTTTAGACAACCAATAATATTCGAAATCCTTCTTTTCTGTTAGAATCATGAGGGTCTTTTAGAACACCAATAATATCCCTAATGTATCTTTTCTGTTAGAATCATGAGGGTCTTTTAGAACACCAATAATATCCCTAATGTATCTTTTCTGTTAGAATGATGAGGGTCTTTTAGAACACGAATAATATCCCAAATGCCTCTTTTCTGTTAGAATTATGAGGGTCTTTTAGAACACGAATAATATCCCAAATGCCTCTTTTCTGTTAGAATGATGAGGGTCTTTTAGAACACCAATAATATCCCAAATGTCTCTTTTCTGTTAGAATGATGAGGGTCTTTTAGAACACGAATAATATCCCAAACGCCTCTTTTCTGTTAGAATGATGAGGGTCTTTTAGAAAACGAATAATATCCCAAATGCCTCTTTTCTGTTAGAATGATGAGGGTCTTTTAAAACACGAATAATATCCCAAATGTCTCTTTTCTGTTAGAATGATGAGGGTCTTTTAGAACACCAATAATATCCCTAATGTATCTTTTCTGTTAGAATGATGAGGGTTATTTAAAAAACGAATAATATCCCAAATGTCTCTTTTCAGTTAGAATCATGAGGGTCTTTTAGAACACCAATAATATCCCAAATGTCTCTTTTCTGTTAGAATGATGAGGGTCTTTTAGAACCCGAATAATATCCCAAATGCCTCTTTTCTGTTAGAATTATGAGGATTATTTAGAAAACGAATAATATCCCAAATGTCGCTTTTATGTTAGAATTATGAGGGTCTTTTAGAACACGAATAATACACCAAATGCTCATTTTCTGTTAGAGTTTTGACGGTGTTTAGAACACGATTAATATCCCAAATGTCTCTTTCTGTTAGAATTATGACGATCTTTTGAAACACGAATAATACCCTAAATGCATCCTTTTTGTTAGAATTTTGACGGTCTTTTCACACACGCACAATATCCCAAATGCCTCTCTTCTCTTAGAATTATGACGGTCTTTTAGGACACCAATAATATCCCAAATGCCTCT
>JAOYNN010205662.1:0-10735 GCA_025770095.1 Goniobranchus kuniei
GGGGGGGTGAATTGAAACCCTATCTAGCTGACGGACTATTTTTGTCGCCAAATAGCAAGCTCACGTTTATTTCAAAATAATTATTAGGCTATGCTTCGCTGACAAGGGATACAACGGAATGTTTTTGGTGGCTGGCAGGTCCATATAAAAAAAAAACAAAACAAAAAACTTTCCTCCCATTCACAAGAACTGGCAACTAAGCTCGATGTAGAGGTGGTAGCCATTGTTTTCTAAAAACGAAGAAATGAAACTGTTTTAGCTTTAGTGAATGAGGAATCCAAAGAATAGTATAGGCTTAAGACTGTGATTAATTATTGCTAGTAGCAGGGAGCATAATGTTCAGATGATGAAAAGTATATCTTTGAAAAAGGAATGTTTGATTTCACAGACGTCGTCATGTTGAAACAAAATTGGAAGCAAGCACCTTCGAAGCTCAATTGATTTCAAAGCATAACACTTGCATGGCAGCGTGGCTATGGGATCAAGGCGTTGGACTTGTAACCGCGAGGGACCGAGTTCGAGCCGGACCACGTCATGGCACTGTTTGTGAAAGGCTATTTACATACATTTCCTTACCATCCACTCAGGTGATATAGAGTACCCGACCATAGGCAGAGCAGGGTCTTGTCAGTATGCTAGACCAAGTGCGCTTGTAAAATGGCTGCATCTCTGCATACTCCACATGGAGTTGAGAAGGTTGGAAAAGGCCGATCGGGGAACACCTGTAAAGCGATTTGAGTACATTTACTGGATTTAGGGGTATATAAAAGCTCACATTTGGTGAACGCTAGTGAAGTGGTATGGCCCTCGCCAACGCTTGGGTTTTGTGCTGGCTTCTGACATTTCTATTTGTTCTTTTTACGGACGTTTTGTCCTCTTCCCATTCGTAGAATAGTGGGCTGAAGAACCACTGACACGGATCCTATCTATTTTTAGCAAAGACAGTAAAGTAGGCTACTATTACTATATTTGTTTTTAGTAGCATTCCTCACAACCTCAGCTTTTTTTTTTTTCTAAGCTCTCCGACAAGGCTCTGTTACATTGTGAATGGCTTATGGCATAAAACCCTTGCTATGGAAAATGAATTTGTACAGAGCCTTTTTCATAATGATTTGCTGTAGTGACCACAAAGTTGGAATAAACGAAAGACAAGAAGGAAGAGGAGGAAGAAGAAGAAGGAGGAGGAGGTGGAGGCCGGAGAGAAGAAGAATAACAATAACAACAAAAACGACGACGACGACCACGTCAACAACAACGACGACAACAACAACAACGACAACAACAACAACTGGTGGTATGAGGCGCGCAAAACACTCGCCCTACCGCTTGCCAACAGGACTAAACCTTTCACTTGCCAGACAAAAGCTTTATTGCCAGATGACTTCGTAGTCCAACAAATCGTGACTAGGTTGGGCAGGGAAACGTGAGCGGGGCTACCGAATCTTTGAAAAGCATTGCATTGTCTTTGACGCATATAGTTAGAATGGAAGGTCCGGGCATTTACTTTTACATACATTATCGTCATGAAGTAGCGAGCTTTGCGCCGTTCAAACAAAATGTACATGATGTATATTTGGTTAAGCGAGATAAAGCAAAACAGAATGTTAACAGCAAAAATCCTAATAAAAGGCAGTAAAGACGATCTCTACGAAGTGATGGGATAAGTTATTTGTTGTTGTTATTATTATTATTATTATTATTATTATTATTATTATTATTATTATTTATAGTAGTAGTAGTAGTAGTAGTAGTAGTAGTAGTAGTAGTAGTAGTAGTAGAAGCAGTAGCAGCAGCAGCAGCAGAAGCAGCAGCAGCAACAGCAGCAACAGCAACAGCAGCAGCAGTAGTAGTAGTAGTAGTAGTAGTAGTAGTAGAAGTAGTAGTATCATACTAGAACAATTCACACATCAAGAGATAAAAGACATAATGATTATTTGCTTGAAGCTATCACAAAAAAATCCCAAAAGAATACATCTTTTCTTCTGTGTGTTAAAATCCAAGTTTTATTGACGAGGAAAAGTGAAAACATTGTTATTTTTATCAAACAGCTTCAGTAATCATTGGTTAATAAATATATTCATGGTGAAACCTCTTCGGTACGCACAGAAATTATGTCTAAGAAATCAATCATCAAAATCTATTGTCAAATTACAAATTTATTGCTAGTCTTCCTTAACCCCCTTCCTCCAATAAATCCTTAAAAAGAAAATCAAAACAATATTTATTCATAAATTACCAGCACATTTTCTCTTCCCATGTACCCAAAACAAGCAAACTGCAAAAAAAAACCCATTTTCCCATAGACCTTCTAGCACCCCTTTTAATATTCAAAGTTAAACTTTAGGCTGATACAAAAAAAACCAAAAAGGATTCAAGAAAATCAATGAAAAAAACCAAACCAAACCAACCAAAACAAAAACTGCACACAAACAGAGATACATAACACAAAAAGAAAAATTTCCAATGAACAAAATTAGCTTTTCATCACAGTTCAAAACATGGTTTAAGAATTATTTTCTTTGTTATTTACAAATATGTGAAAACCAACAGATGTATATAACGGCTAAATATTTACAAGTTATCTGTATAACAAAGCATGAAATAATATTTATCCTAAGTGTCATTTCTTGTACATACTACAAATGTACTTTTCAAGTTTTGGTTGCTGAACATAACAAAGGTTTTAACACCAATCTTTATCCGTTATGATATTTCAGTTCTGTGTTCTGTAAATCTTAAAAAAAGCAATAAATCTAGATCACAGTAACTGATTATTCAGAAAAACTTGTGACGAGAAAGTAGCCTTTTAATATTTGTAACAAAGTGACTAACTACAATATCTATAAGTTCCTCCACTACCTACTGAATTAAAGGAAACTTCCTTCAGGACCTATTGAGTTAAACTTATTTCCCCTCAAGGCCTGTTGAGTTAAAGTTGAGTTTATTCAGGACTTACTGAGTTAAAGAAAAGTTCCCTGAGGGCTTAATGAGTTCATGTAAAATTCCTTCAGGCCTAGTGAGTTAAAATAAAATTTCTACAGGCCTAGTGAGTTTAAATAAAGTTCCTTCAGGGCCCATTGAGCTAAAATAAAATTCCTTCAGGGAATATTGAGTTAAAATAAAGTTCCTTCATGGACTATTGAGCTAAATTCCTTTAATTTTCATGTCATAGGAATTAAGTCATAAACATCTTTGTTTGAAAACATTTTAATTACCTGTTCTATCTGTGAGAAAATGGTGCCAAGTGTGGATCTGGAATAACTAAAAGATTCTTTCATAGTCTCATGGAAGAAGTCACTATAAAAATTATTTCTTATAAAATGGGCCTGAGATAAGATTTTTACATGTCAAAAACTGGCAATGTGTTTCATGATGAAAACAAAGATGGAACAATTTTTCTATTAGATAACAAAGAGATAGAGGGAACAGAGGAAATGTGAGGTGCCACTAAAGATACTGATTGCAATTTGATTAAAATTTTGCCAGTACACCACAAAGCTAAAGCTAATAGTTGAATCCTCTACTATGCATACAACAACCAAACCGAAGATGAGTCACTGTAAATGCAACCGGAGATTCTAAAACAATTTGTGGTTTGAACTTTGTTTAAAATGAAAAGGGAAAAATAAAAAGCCAACAAAAGATACACAAACCTGAAAAAGAAATGAAAATAAACCCACAATACAAGCACCCCCCAAAAAAAACAAAACAAAAAACAAAAGACAAAAACAAACAAAAAAAAGCAAACAAACGGAAAACAAAACAAAACATACAATAAATAAATAAAACAAAACAAACAACAAATAAATAAAACAAAACAAACAACTACAAAACAAAAATGACAACAACAAAAGGTACACCAAAAACAATAACAAACACATCCCCTGTGAAAACAAAACAAAAACAATATAAAAAAACCCCACACAATCAATAACAAAAACACCAACAAAACAAAACAGAAGAAAGAGAACAAACAAAACTGTAGCAAAATGAAAAACCCAAAACAAAATGAAAAACATAAACGAATCAAAAAGAAACATCACAGAAAATAAAACAATATAAAAAAAAAAACCCAACAAACAAAGCCTTTTGATGATCATTTGTGTTCGTAGGAGAGAAGAAAAGTCCAATTTTAATATTTATTTATAGAATAGTAACGATGACATTACCAAGAAAGAGGGAAACAGACAGATTGAGGAGTATTTTCATAGGTGAAATTTAGGCAGATGTACTGGCTGCTGGTAGGAGAAAGAAGAATTCATCGGACAAGACACATTGGCGATGGAAGATATAGGGCGAACCCTAGTGGGAGAAGAGAAAGGACTAGGAGAAGAATTGGTTCATGGTATTCATTAGTTTTTTGTCTTTCCTTAAAAGTTCGGATAAGCGAGTGGATTGGATAAACTTCAGTCGTGAAAATATTCATTAATATTTTACCCCTCTCTTTCTTCTTTGTTCCTATTCAGATTTTAATGTCTTGGGAACATGGAACGCTTTTGGTTTCATTCCTTTATCAAGGATATTGTGTACTACATTTCTCTCAAAGTTAAACATCATCAGTCTTCGTTATCAAACATCAGTATGTGGAAAACCATAATAGAAAATCCTTAAGCTGTGACATTACCTGAATAAAAACATCACATCACAATAGATTTGTAAAACTGCCAAAAGACGCCCCCTCAACCACCCCTTCCCCCCAAAAAACCTAACCCAAAATCAAACAATCCACAACTATGACAACAATTCTTTATCAGTACACACATAGCCACGACACACATACAACAAAACTAAGAACAAAAATCTGACCGTAGTTGTCAAAACAAACCAATGATGTCTTTTGGAAGCCCAAACAGCAAGACAGAGAAAAGTCAAAAATCACGTAATTAAGAATTGTTATCAATGTAAAGGAAATATCGAAGTTGTACCAAACACCTTCAGCAATGTCATGAAGGCCTGCAGAAGGGGCCTTCAGACTTCACATGCCCATTTTAATTTCTATTTTAGCACAATATTTCTTTATCAAAAGTGGTGTGTGAACCTCTATCAGTATTTATTGCGGAAAGCCGTTGGGCACATCCTTCAAAGAAACAAAGACATCCCAGCCAACAAGTCCATGGAAATATATTTAGGAAATGAAGGCGGTCTTCAACAAGGACTTGTCCCGGCTCAATTCCAACCTTTCATTAAGAACATGTGAAGATCTGAACCATCTAAGATCCCTCGCACAGGTCCGGAAAAAGTGGGAGACATTGACAAAGGAGCCCATGCTGAGACATCCTCATCTGACAATAAGAATGTAAAAGGCCCCTAAGTCAGTCAAGTACGTCAGTTACAAAAGTATATGAAGTGGAAGAGAAAGCATGAAGGAGGATTTTCCAACATTTTGCATTCACCATTCACCATGTCCAAAGACAGATATGACAATGATGAGAATTACGTTATACGTTACAATTAAAAAAGCAAACCACCTGAACTATGAAATTCTGTCATATCCACCATGCTTCTGTTTAACAACCGTAAGAAATGCACAGCACATAGAAGCAAACAACGTTCCAACTTGGTAAGGAACTTTTGTTTCCAGCAGAAGAAAGGATGATGTAGAACACATACAATTTTCAACTAAAAAAGATTTTAGAAGGTGGTAAAAATAAATTCTTTCCAGTTATGCCCAAAATGCGTAAAAAAAAGAGCTTTTGACTTTCCCGACTCCATGTGTATTCCCTCGTTGCATTTGCTAAAGACTGAAAGTAGGTCTATAACCCTTGTCGACCCAATAAATAAACACATGTGCATACACTCAACACAATTATATACAATGCTCATGTTTATTACTTCGTTAGTCAGTTGTACGAATAAAATTAAAAAATCAACTAATCTAAGGTGAGCACAGGGAATAGAAGGATGGGATAAGGGTATGAACACATTATTCTGTCGGTGAATATTAATAAAAATATGAATATGTACAATGTAAATATGGTGATATATGAAAAATGTTAACAATCAATGTAATAATTCATTGGTTACGAGATGAACCTAAGATGTTGTACCAGTCAAATACAGTCAAAATAATTCTGTTAATGTCTTATTTTTGTCCCTGTATAAATTTTTGCATTGAGGCTTTTACACAAAAATACTCCTGCATCGTCAGGCAAACTTAGTTGGTTTTTTGTCTTAATCTCGTTCAGCCTTCTGCAGTCCTTTTGGAACATGTTAAAGTCGGCAGCAAGATTCTACAAGCATGTCGGTTTTGAGTAAAGCAGCAGATTTAATGCTTAATCTTCCTTTTATATCATCATCTGACTTCAAATCTCCACCATGCCTCCAATACTCTGCCCTGAGATTGCCCCATTGAGATGTTCTCTGCCTAAATTACAATCAATCAATCATCAATCAATCAATCAATGAGGAGAAAGGTCTTCCCGATTTCCTCACACCAAATGGTGTCAATCTCAATGCCATAATTGGATGAATGGTCCTATTTATACTCAGGACATATCCCAATAAAGTCCATCACCTTGGCCTTTTTTTTCATTGATTCGTTTTAATCCTGCATCAAGTACCAATAATATCTACCATCTAGTCATCAATAAAATATTTTGAGTGATATCATTTTTCATAATATTGTCATTCTCACTCATGTAATATTTATAAATCAATATATAATATATTCATCTTCTTTGCACCTGTAATATTAAGATATTAAAATGTGAAAATAACCCCCCGCCCCAAAAACAACAAAAAACAGCAAAACAATACAAAAATCTATAAACTGAAATGACTATTGAAAAATGAAATTTTTTTTCCTCGGCTGATGCAATTAGTTAAAGACAATGATTAAAAACTACTTAACTCAAACTGTTTTAGTACACTACAGCAAATTTCGTTGAATTATGAGAACACAAGCATACTTCCCTCATGCTGAAATGCATTCTGGGAAGAAAGCTGGAAGAAAATTTATATAACATTAAGAACATCTTACCATATACAGCAAGTTTATCTAAATATTTAGTGCTATGGAAATGGAGATGATATTTGATGTGACATAAGGAACGTTGCACATTTAAAAACAAAACCTGTTAGTTTATCAGTAATATTCTTCTGCTATTTCTTTGCTGTGTCTTATTTTAGATCTTGAAAATCTCCACCAAACAATTCCAAATCGTACCAGAACTGACTTTCAATATCCACCAAACAATTCCAAATCGTACCAGAACTGACTTTAAATCTCCATCAAACAATTCCAAGTCGTACCAGAACTGACTTTAAATCTCCATCAAACAATTCCAAGTCGTACCAGAACTGACTTTAAATCTCCACCAAACAATTCCAAATTGTACCAGAACTGACTTTAAATCTCCACCAAACAATTCCAAATCGTACCAGAACTGACTTTAAATCTCCACCAAACAATTCCAAATCGTACCAGAACTGACTTTAAATCTCCACCATTTGTACCAGAACTGACTTTAAATCTCCACCAAACAATTCCAAATCATATCAGAACTGACTTTAAATCTCCACCAAACAATTCCAAATCATATCAGAACTGACTTTAAATCTCCCCCAAACAATTCCAAATCATGCCAGAACTGACTTTAAATCTCCATCAAACAATTCCACATCATACCAGAACTGACTTTAAAGTTGATGGTAATTATATTGGTGCTCTCCGTTTGAGAAGGAAAGGTAAAAAAAAAATCTGTTGAAATTCAAAATCCAAAATAAAACTAAAAAGCTCATTTAATCAGCTGAAATCTAGGATGATTTGAAGACTACTCATTTTTTAATGAAACTTAAAATCCGGCTCTGAATCATTTTGCTTGAAATTGTGTGGATCTTTCCAAGGGATAGAGACTCCAGATGTTTAATGCAAATTGAATCATCTGAGGAAAACTGATGTCATTGAAATTGTTAAAACATGAAAAATAATGTATAGAATGCTTTTCTATTTTGTCCTTAAAAAAAGACACTGAATAAAATAAAACAAATTCATTTCAACACATTTAGTCACTTACATATAACGATGAGGAAAGAATTTAAGATTTTTCTCATATAAGTTTGATTTGCTTGAGAGGACTGCATAATTCATTATGATGCCAAAGCAAGGAGCCTTATGGGTAGCAATAGAAATCATAAAGATGATGAAAATAAATCCTAAAATGGATGATCAAGAAAAGGCAAAGACATAATTATGGTACCAGGAGACTACATGAACAACCACAGTGAGATTTAAAAACTCGTTTGTCCCGGCTATGATCAGAGACTGGAACTTAATACCATCACATTGTCATTGCTGCTAACAGAGACTGGGGATCTATATGCCCACAATCCATCAACCTGGGTATTTTAGCTCGAAAATGAGTTATCTTCCAGTATATACATAGAATCTGAAAACAGGGATATATAGGAAAAGAACTGTGGCAAGTCAGGGATCCTACACAGAGGCCTAGAGGTGGGTTAATTCCCAAGTCAATGATTCCCCAAAAGATGGATTGACTTGAAATCATTCCATAGCTTGGTTACCAAGATACCACCTGACATTTGACACATCTTTATTTGGGGATTACATTTAAGACCAAACTTTTACCAACCCAAATCAAAGACCTGAATCTCCTGGGAAACACAAAATGGAAAGTTGTGGTTTTTGTAACCTTATATGCCTTATTGACCTCTGACCTTTTGCTGAAGAGTTACCGGAATTGTCTGTCTGTGTTAGCCCTGTGATGTGGCCACTGTTTTGTGCAATGTTCCCTAACTGTTTGGTAAGCAGTTGCCTTAAAATAGAGATGGTCACATGGAGCTCTAAACAAATGCCAAGTCATAAAAATGGCATCATAAAAATCATGAACAAATTTCTGACAATATGCAAAGCATCAAATTAATGTTTTACACAGATTGTAAATGACCCGTTCAAACTCTGTCAGGGAATGATAATAATTAGAAAAACAAACAAAAGACTTTTCTAAATATGTTTCATCACTAATTCAGTGAACTCAGTGACGGAGGATTTCACATGACACATGGTAAGAGGCATGAAAATGACATAAATGAAATTTAAAGAAAATGAACCCTTACGTTGCCACATTACACTGAAGTCAAAACTTTCAGCATACGTTCATATTGCCACATTCAACTTATGCCAAAAACAGTATGGATCTAAAACACAAAGGGAATGCAGAAAAATATGAAGCCAACAATTATCAGCACTGATTTCCCTTCATTTGTAAAGTATTTTTACTTTTGCCTAAATTTTGGGGGGCCAATACTCGACTTGGGAAGGTCTAGGTCGTTTTTGAACTGTTGACATTGGTTATGCAATGAGGGGAAATTCCAGGTAAAGAAGTTGTTAGAAAGTTGTTACGTATCAGATTTTTGGGAATGTGTAGATGAAGATGCAATAAATCATGGCCAAAAAATTGTGATCAAGTTGTTCTTGACCCAGATCTAGATCAATGAGACTCAGAAAATGACAACTAAGGGCTTGAGCTCAAAGGTTTGGATCTAGATCTAAATCAAGGTAAAGGGCCATGGCAATGAAAGAACTAATTAAGGTCGAGAATATTTGACCTCATTTGTATATCCAGATGCGTTACAGTGTTGGGCAGTCCTTCATAAGTCTTTCCTGAAAATTTTGTGAAGTTATCTTGTGTAGTTTAGAATATAAGATTTTTTTCCTACTCACAGTCACTTTCTCATAGGTCTTCTAAAAATGGTGGTAAAGGGTGTCTATTGGTGTCTAAAATGGTTGGCAACGTAAGGGTTAAGTTGTATTTATCTTAAAATGGAATTCTGATAAGAACTAACTGCAGGTCTATCCCTTGAAAAATATACACAGAGAAACATTTGCAACAAATGAAAATATTTTTATACCAAAATCTCATTTTCAGATAAATTCTAGCTGTGATAAACCTAATCGCATGAGGGAAAGGTGAGTGGTGGAATTCAGATAAGAATCCAAGTCTTCCCAATTCAGATATCAAAAATCTGCTTGATTGCAACATAACCCTATTACATGATGGAACTGTGAAAGAATGCATTTATTGGTTTGACAAACATTCTTTCAAGAACATATGATGTAGTATTGACAAGTTGCACACAGAATTTAACTGTGATACAAATTATGTACATTTAAATGCAAAACTTATGATAACCAAAATGAAAATGCCTTTTTCCCTTTGCACTAAACATGTGAACAGATAAAACTGTCTTACCTGAGGCAAAGAGAAGGGTACATGAGTTGAATTATTTCAAACTAATTTGAAGTTAAATTGTACTTTTCATAAATGTCATACTTTGGCTAGCTTTTCAGGCACAGATCAACATGCACTGTTTTAGCTACAAGGGCGATTGAGAGGGAATGGGATAATGAGAGATAGAACTTTTCACCATTACATAGCACTTACATAGCCCATTCTTTTCTAATAATTAAAACTTTACAATAAATGTGATTTTTAAATTGTAGGTGTATATTTTCTGAGAATCAAAACTTCCCATTAAATGTGACATCTCCCTTTAAGTTTCCATCAGCATATATGCAAGAAATCCAGCACAAATCTTGTATCTCGTCTTTAATTTTTCCACTTGAAACTGTAAATTAATCATGACTGAAGGGGACAAGTTTACTTTCTTTTATCACAAAAAACTAAAAAAAAAATATGCAAAACAAACAAACCAAATTATGATGAAAGACAAAACAAACAAACCAAATTATGATGAAAGACAAAACAAACAAACC
>JAOYNN010205884.1:0-10732 GCA_025770095.1 Goniobranchus kuniei
CGTCAGACTCTCCTCCCTCCCCCCAACACCCTACGTTAGACTCTCCTCCCTACCCCCACAACCCTACGCCAGACTCTCCTCCCTACCCCCAAAACCCTACGCCAGACTCTCCTCCCTCCCCCCAAAACCCTACGCCAGACTCTCCTTCCTCACCCCAAACCTGGCGTCATTCTTCCTGCCCCCTTTCCCGTGCCCCGGTCTCAAAGTCTCCTTACCATTGCTATGAACAGTTGTTCCGAAATGTTTCATTAATTCTTTTTTTTATTGGTTTAACGTCACTGTTCAACAACGTAAGGTCATATCAGAGACAGCCATGTTTTGACAGTCATGTTTATATAGTGCCATACATGGGCCATAAGTTAGAGGATAACTAGAATCACTCACTCTGTCACACCATTCTGAAAACGGGCAGACAAGTCTTAGAATTGTTCTGATAATGCTGAGCGCCAAACGAGACAGTTACTAAACCGAAACAGTCACTAAGCCGAGACAGTTAATAACGAGACAGTCACTAAACCGAGACAGTTAATAACGAGACAGTTACTAAACCGAGACAGTTACCAAACCAAGACAGTCACTAAACCGAGATAGTTACGAAACCGAGACAGCTATTAAACCGTGACAGTCACTAAACCAAGACAGTCACTAAACCGAGACAGTTACTAAACCTAGACAGTCACTAAACCGAGACAGTCACTAATCCGAGACAGTCACTAAACCCGAGACAGTCACTAAACCGAGACAGTTACTAAACCGAGACAGTCACTAAACCCGAGACAGTCACTAAACTGAGACAGTCACTAAACCGAGACAGTCACTAAACCGAGACAGCCACTAAACCGAGACAGTTACTAAACCGAGACAGCCACTAAACCGAGACAGTCACTAAACCCGAGACAGTCACTAAACCGAGACAGTCACTAAATCGAGACAGTTACTAAACCGAGACAGTCACAAAACCGAAACAATCACTAAACTGTCAATTAGATTTGGCGAGTTACCGCAATCTAAATACATTAAGTTTTAATAAGATCGGTCTGATGACCTTGTGGTAGAAACTCAACCTGGAAACTGGGAGGTCGGGCGTGTACCACCCCCCTCCCCCCCCCCTCCCCCTAAAAAAATTTTCTTTTCTTTCTCGCCAGACAGAGTTTATTCCTTTCCATCGTACCTCATTCATTTCGCTTAAAACCTCTTTAAAGACTGGAGACAAACGTTTAATGAAACCATCTTGGTTCCAATCACCTAGCCTGAAAGGTGTCAGCAGACAATGAATCTGTCACGTCACGGTGTCAACAGAAGGGTTATATACAACATTGGATGAATTCACGTACTGGTACTCCATAAACATTGGATGAATTCACGTACAGGTAATCCATAAACATTGGATGAATTCATGTACCGGTACTGCATTAACACTGGATGAATTCACGTATCGGTAATCCATAAACATTGGATAAATTCACCTACCGGTAATCCATACACATTGGATGAATTCACGTACTGGTAATCCATAAACATTGGATGAATTCACGTACCGGTAATCCATACACATTGGATGAATTCACGTACCGGTAATCCATAAACATTGGATGAATTCACGTACCGGTACTCCAATCAAAGTCGTCTGTCAGCTTTGCAGTACTGTCACGGCATTCGACTTACAACTGCCAGGTTATGAGTTCGAATCTGGACCGCTCCATGGCGATGTTTAATCCTTAGTAACGGCTGTTTACACACGCTTACTCCGCCCACTCAGGTGCAATTAAGTAAAAAGATAAAACGATTGCATTTATAGAGCGCTTTCAACTGTTCTAAGTTCAGTCTGAAAGCGATGTACAATGCTTATCCCCTAGCAGGCGTACTCCTTGGGGAGTATACAGTAAAGTTTAACTCATTCAGTGCAACAATTCCAGCGTATTGCTAGGTACTCATTTCACACCTGAGTTGAGTGAAGCAATTACAGTAAGTTTTCTTGCTTAAAAGGAAAAAAACACAAGTCGTCGCAGGCAGGAATCGAACCAGGGACCTCCAGATCCCAGACAGACGCCTTAACCATAAAGCCATCTCTGCCTCTTGAACCTGTTTATAGACAGAGGGAGATTTTGTTAGGATGCCAGAGCAAGTGCGCCTATAAAATAGCTGCATTTCCATATACTGCACATGGAGTTAGGAAGGAATTTGATTGGAAAAATACTGAAGTGGAAAACTTGCACGATGTTTTGAGCATATAATTGAGTAGATGTAGTAGTGTACAAGCAAGGTAATTTGATTGGATTGAAGTCCCATAATTTTCATGTTGGTTGAAAGGGGGACAATGCCCTACAAGTGTTACTTTTTACTCTTTCATTACTATGTGGTGAAAATAAAGATGTGCTTTATAAAAATTATGCTACTTGATTATGATCAATTCGTCATTATTACGTCAATGAAGATTTGACCAGAAAGCAATTAAATAACATATCTCAAAAACATACAAGGAAACAATACATAATGTACGATGAAGGATAGATAGATAGATAGATAGATAGATAGATACATACATACATACATACATACATACCTACATACATACATACATACATACATACATAGATCCTTAGATATAGAGAAAGAGAAGCATTAACCATACATAAAGACATGAGGACAGGCAGACAGAGACAGATATAATACAGCTTTGATGACAGAACCAGAGAAAAAAGAATATGTATGATGAAGACGCTTCCATATTTGTTCAACTATTTTAGAGTGATAATCTGTATATTATGCCTAATTTTATTCAGTTTCCTTTTTATTAAGTAACCTAATTGCTGTTGGAACAAAGGAATTTCTAAGTCTGTTTTTGTGGCAATAAACCTTACACCTATATCGACGCCCCGAGGGGAGCATTTCAAATTCAGCATTTAAAGCATGATTTGTATTATCAATAATGTTACCACCCTTATTCATAACATACTTCTCAACTAAAGTTCCTAAACTGTATGGATGATCCCCAATAATCTTTAGTCTCAAAGAAACAAATCAGTTTAATGACTTCTTGTTCTTAAGAGATAAATTAAAATACCAACAAACAGCCGAGAACGATAAAGCACTTTCAAAAAATGATTTGTAGAAAATTCTTAGTATTGTCTTATTAACTAGAAAGCTATTCAATTTGCGAAAGAAGTAGAGTTTCTTGTGAGCTTTATTGTAGATTAGCCGGGTGTTCTCATCCCAACTTAATTTCTTGCCAAAAACTGTTCCTAGATACCTATACCCACTAACCCTCTCCACGACTGCCCCATGAATCAAAGTGTGTTCCTGAATGAGCATCATCACACCAATTAATAACATCAGGAGATATGCACCGTGGCCATCAACAGATCCTGATAACAATGATAGGAGAGCAGAATCATCAGCAAATTTGATTAAAAATCTATTTTCAAGTTTACTTCTACAGTTATCTGTATGTAGAATAAATAAAACTGGTGAAAGAACACATCCCTGTGGAGAACCCACATTAGTTAAAATGGATTCTGAAAAGGTATTGTTCACTAAAACGCGTTGGGTTCTAGAAGTTAGAAAATCCGATATCCAAAGTACAAGCTGTGAGTCAATCATAAAATCATCAAGCAATTTATCAACCAAAATGTATGGCTGCATTGTATTGAATGCAGAGCAGAAATCGGCAAAAATAAGCCTGACATATCTGTTCACTCCATCGAGATGACCATAAATCTGATCTAAGATAAATATCTTAGCATCATCAACACTCTTACCAGGCCTATAAGCCAATTGCAAGGGGTCTAGAAGATGTTCAGTTGTATTCATAAGCTCACTTTTAATTATTTTCTCAAAGGCTTTCATCACAAGGGATGTTAAAGCTACAGGCCTGAATTCATTCAAAATGGATGATTTGGGTTTTATTGGAATTGGAATTATTGTGGATGTTTTCCACAGATTCGGTACAATACAAAGAGCAAAGGAGGACTGTAAAAGATAGAGAAACACCCCACTTAACTGATCAGCACAATACCTCAAAACTTTACTACTAATTCCATCAGGACCGGGGGCTTATAAACCCTGGTTTTCGTAAGATAATATGCTACAGTCTCCTGATCAATTTTAAATTTTTTTCATAGTGTAGAGAAGTTCGTAAAGTATTGACATAACCTGCATTATCCATGTTTTTAAATCGAGAAAAAAATGTGTTAAAATCGTCAGGTAATGAATCATCATCATGACCACGCAAACTGATTTTCCTATTTCCACCCTTAATTTCATTCACATTGACCGCCGCCATCTTCTTTATACCATCCCATGCCTCCCGAAAGTTTGTCTAGTAAAATAACCCTCGATTTTCTCCTTATATTCTTTTTTTGCCTTTTCTTAAGGCTGTGTTTACCTCTTTATTCATTACCTTCCTTTGTTGTCGGGTACTCTGAAAGAACAGCCGTTTCTTCTGATTAAGAACTAATTTTAATTTTGGCTTTACCCATGGTTTGTTATTAGGAAATACAGTAATTTGTTTACAAGGTACGATGTTGTCAGTACAGAATGAAATATAAGAAGATACAACATCAACTGCCTCATCTAGACTGTCGGATGAATCGTAAAATACATTCCAGTCAGTACAGTCAAAGCAAGCCTGTAAAGTTTCTATACTCTTTTCAATCCATGTCTTGACAAACTTCACCGTTGGTTCTATGCATTCAAACACAGACTTGTAATAAGGAGCCAGAAGTATGCAATTATGTTCTGATGATCCTAAGGGCGGCAAACGCAACGATTTGAAGGCTGATGGAACAGAACCGTAGCACAAGTCGATTATATTGGAGTTTCGAGTAGGGCATGTCACATATTGATGATAAGAAGAGGAAGATTTAGATCTATTCATAGTACAGTGATTAAAATCCAAGAAGAACTTTGGTGCGTCAACAGAGATTGAATCCAGCTCACCTCTGAGTCTTGTAAGTTGATCGTCGACTCTCGCTGGATTAGCATCTTGATTGATATAAAGGACAGTGAAGAACAATTGGGTAAATTCCCGGGGAAGATAAAACGGACGGAGGTTAACTGTAATTCCATATCAAAAGATGAAACTTGCTTACGAAGGACAACAGACCCCCACCATTTCTGATTCACATAAATGCAAACTCCACCTCCAAGGGACTTTTTGGATTCTTCTGAGGACCCATTAGTTCGAAGCAGAGGCCCGAATCCTGATAGCAGCCGATCCCCTTCGCATGTATCCGTATGAAACCAGGTCTCGGTGAAGGCTAGAATACATGCTTCCTGAAAGTTCTTCAAATATCTAGTGCAAGCCTGCAGCTCATCCATCTTACTGTTTAGCGAACAGGCGTTCGCAAACAAGACAGAAGGGAGAGGAACCCTAGATTAACGAAGTTTCTTCAAACGACAACGGAGACCACCCTTCCTTCCTCTACGACGTTTCGAAGGTTTAGATCTAGATTTAGAATCATCGCTATATCTAGAATCAATTAAAATTGATTGAAGATTGTTGTTTGGAGATGATGAAAACCGTCTAATGGATCGAAGGAAGTCGGCACCATAATGAACGCGGCCATGTTCAACACAGCGAACTAGATCTAGATCTAGAACCATAAATGTAAACAAAATTAAGGCTGTATAAATACCTACTGTTACCATTTTATGATAAGTTGGTGTAAACATTGTTGTAGAAATCTATAATTGTGTAAAAGAAACTGTTTATTATACTGTAAAGAGATATAAAAGTATTGCACTGAATAACTTAAAAAACTTCGGCGCCACGTACGCAGCGCCGGAAGTTAATCTATAGGGATCAGTGCACAGATTAGAGAGAGTATATATAGATTTAGATACAGATATGATGCTATTCTCCATCAAAAATATTGTAAGGACGATGTTGCCAATTATAATAGTAAGATGACCGTCTGAAGGAAAATGACTGCGGTGAACTGGATGTAAACTGATCATGTTTGAAGAAAATTAGGAATAAGACATGATTGAGAGAGAGAGACAATTTGTTTTCGATAAATTAAGGGACAAAACGGATCGTAGAGTAGGGCCTGTTATAGTCACCACTCACTTCAGATCTTACAAACGCTGTGGTCCAAATAATTTGGTTCTTTTATGTTGTGTGCTTTAACAAAAGAGAAGCCAGAGCTGAATATAGAGGGTGAACTTTTTTTTACTTTGCTTTTTATGCATATGGGATTTTAAAAACTCTTTTTTATTATGCTCTTTATAACATACAGTCACAGACTCTGTCGATACAATGTTCTGCCATTTAGAGACAAGTCAGTTAGTTTTAGAAGGTTTGGTATTCCGAAATACGGCGGTGCAGGAGCACCGGGCCCCTTTCAACCTAACTCGAGAACCGAGATACGGTTATACCACGACACATCCCACATCCATCAGCACATAGAAGCTGACGGCTTGATAACGACAAGATCTAACTTTCCTGCTTACACATAAACACCCAGTGATATCGCTGCGTGGTACGTGATTTGTTTGTTTTGTTTGGTTTTTTTTTTCGCCTGTTTGTTTGTTTTTGTTTTTTAGTATTGTTTTTTTCCCCAATACGGACGTTTGTTTTGGTAGGTCATCATAGTGACCATTTTTTAAAACTCCTTTCTTTAGGAATTGTAAAGTTAATCAAGGGAGACTATAAGGTACAATATCACCCAAAGGGTCCCTGCGGAGAAGCCTATGAAATCGATTTCACACCTCCTTTTAAGCGAATACACATGATTCCCGCCCTTGAAGAGGCAACAGGGATCAGGTTTCCAGATCCTATGGAACTTGGCACAGAAGCATCACGCAAATTCCTCGACGACTTAGCAGTCAAACACGGCATAGAGTGTTCTACTCCTAGAACTGCAGCCAGAATTCTTGACAGAGTAAGTTTCATTCCTACCAAATTTCATGAAGATATCTTCAGTAACAAAAACGTAGATTTATAATAATGAATCAAAAAACAAAACTGTTTGAAAAACGCAATTGAAGACAAAATATGTTAAAAATTAGCGGAAAAAAACGTGCAGAAACACGTGTAAACTGGTCAATGGACCATAACATACTTGTGACACATGCCGGACCCTTCCTCCACTTACTCTACCTCCCTATGGCCATTTGCCTGAGCCTCAGCTCTCTTTTTTGTTCTTTCCTCTGCTTCATGGGTAACCTAGAGTTCACTCATGAAGCGTTGTATGCTCCCTTTCTGTGCTCAACCTATGAGCAATCTCTTCCAATGCCAGTGAAATTGATTCCTACAGCAAGAACTAATTGCACTTTTTCAGAGCGGGAATAGCCTCTTTGCTGCATTGGGACATCACACTTTGATGAAAACTCTCACAGGAATTTTGTGAAACCTTCATTACCCCTCCCTCTGTGCTCTGACGGTCCTCAAATGGGCTGCGTATGGAAGCGGAGCTTAAGAACAGAAAGACGATACCAAACACTCTAGCCACATGGGAGTATGATAGGTGTTCGGCGCTTTTTGAGATACAGAAGTTGTGTTTTTCCCCCAGAATTGATATACACCTCTAGGTACCACCCACCGACATCTAAAACATTTGTTTAATACAATGGAATATGCACTCAATCCACTCAAACTCAACCACAATCTCCAAGAGAAAATAGGGTTCCTGGTGAAAACTTACAAGTCCAAGATTGATTTTTTGGTGGAAAACTTACTTTCCAAGTGTTCTCCCGCCCCACCGCACTCCCTTTTTTTTTTTTTTTTTTAATAAAAGACAATTTCTGACCTGCCTTATAGATTTCTTAATTCCAATAATGACTGAATTGATATTATGAATGAATTAAGATTTTGTATCAAAAAATCATCTGCGGATCATAATTTAATTCTATTGTTTTTTGTCGTCAACAGATGGTGGGAACCTTTATTGAGGAGAAAATTGTCAACCCTACATTCATAATTGAACATCCAAAGATTATGAGTCCACTAGCCAAATGGTAAGAGATTCAAACTTGCATTTTTACTATTTTTCTTCAGCTCTATTAATCCCATTATAATAAATAATGATGTAAGGTTAATTCTCAGGATGAAAAGAGAAGATTGAGCTCACATGACCTCTCATAATTACATTGAAGTATTGTGGAGACAGGATTAGATTTATTTAGGGTGTCAGTCCCTGCCTACTGCTGGTATTAAGAAGGAAATGCCCTTCAATAAATTCAATCTATGATTGAGTGAGCGAAACAAATGAATCCAGAGGTTCTTAATATGTCAGAAGTGAGAAGGAAAGAAGCTGGGTCAATCTTTTTTTTAGGACATCGGTTGATGTATTCAGGGAGGAAAGAAGGAGAAAGAGGAGCTGGAATTATCTTGAATAGAGAATTGTCAACAAATGTGAAAGGAACAGCAGCTGTATCAAATAGAGTTTCATCATCAATTTTCCCATTCTTGTGAATGTCATTTTAATCATAAATCACAAATGAAAATGCCCATGATATGGAAACGTCAAAGCATTCTTGGGGTACATAGATTTATTCTATATACTATGGCATCACCACGATAACATTACAGACGGGGGACTTGAAGCACGGTCAGTCAATAATTTTCTTAAAGTTATTCAATTAATTTTGGTTGCAGCACCCTCTTGCATTAACTTCAGCAGCCGCGCCTGGAGGAAAGCCTTTTAACTTTGGCATTGCACAGTCGTATGCCCCAACCTCAACAAATGATGGTGAAGATGTCGAAGAATTTAATGGAGTGGCTGACAAAGCAATGAAATATCTTGGCACACAAACAAATAAAATAGTAATGGGCTATTTAATGCAACGTTGAAGAAAAGAAAAACGAGAATATCTGCGGTCCTTATGGACTTAGAATGATAAACGATAGAGGTATAGAAAGATAAAGGCGTCGCGGTCACGTGGGGACACTTGCCCTAAACAATGTGCGCTGTACTGTTCTTTTCCCTAACATTTTTGTATGACATTAGTTTCTCTATCTCGCGCTAGTTTCTTTAGTTCCTGGAGGTTTTGCATTGATTTTAGCGCTGCTGGTTTCATTAGTTCATCAGAGGGAGTAACATATTCGGTTGTTTCAGTGACACGTTTTTTATAATGTCTGAGATCTTGATTAATCGTCGTTGGCAGTGACGTCGGTGTTCTTCCCTTAAACTTTGTGCCTTCTTTGAAATACTCAGACATTGCTGACTGGGCCGGAATGTTGTTATCTCGTCTGAGTATGTGACCAAATAGCTTCCATCTCTGTTCTTTAGTTCTCTGACTTAGTGTTCTTACTTTACAGCGGTCGTACAGCTCTTTGTTACTTATTTTGTCGGCCAATAGATGCCGATGATGTATCTCAAATGTTTCCTGTGCATTTCATCTAAAGTTTCAAGGTTCTTCCTTGTGAGGCCCCACGTTCCGCAGTTGTACAATGTTATTGGTACGATGAGCGCTTCGTATAATGCAATTCGGCTCTTTATAAGACTATAAAATTTTAAGGAACGGTTTGTATCTTACATATCCGCCACAACCATTAATCGGTGAACAAAATAACAGGTAAGGTGAATCCCCAACTCACTAAAATTCTCATACACATTTATGTACCTTCTAGTGGGCCCCTTAAAGATGGCATTCATATAGCACACGTTCCATGGCGTAGCCATGCTCATGGCGCTTTACAATGACATTTTACTCCCCCTGACCAACAGCAACACAGAACATTTAGAACAAGACGTGCAGCGTATTTGGCGCGAATACATTTTTTTTTCAGACAGGGACAGCGCTGTCTGAACGGCCAGGTACTCATTCATACCTGAGTCGAGTGAGGTAAACGAAATATATTGCCTTATCCAGAAACACAATGCCGAATACTTGGGGTTATGAGCCTGACCGCTCACTTATGAGGCTCAAACCCACACAGTCACGCACGCTTTACTGACCATGGTGTGGCCTCTTTACTCTTGACTCGTGCCGAGTGTGATCACCATTTAGCCATCGATGCCCTTGTGAAATTGTTACTCCCAAAATTGAAATGTCTTAACAATGAAACATCAACGTAGATTAACTTACACCCTTCTGGGGAGGAAGTAACCTCTTTGGTACAGAAGACTTTGAATTAATCATCATGTAGAATCTAGTAAGAAGGAATGTTACTTAACAAGTAAATCCTAGCCTTTACATAAAGACGAAAATGTTAGCCGGTTAACAATGCAGTTAAAAAAACAGAACTGTGTCTCAGGTTACCACGGATCTTTTATTGTCCGCCTTTAACGACGTGATTGCGGCTGTGCGCGAGACATGAAGTTTACACACCTTTTCGAACCGCTTTGAAGAAGCTTCTTCCACTCAGATTATAATATTGTGATCCCGTGCCAGAATTTTACTTCCTTTTGTACCACCCACATTGAAGCGATAGAATCAGCGGGACATCATGATCAAAACTTGTGATGAGCACATTTTGATATTCAAAATACCTTGATGGAATCTAATTTGTGTATTCAAAGACGTAATAATTTCTAGCTGTGCAATAGTATCTATCTATCTATCTATCTATCTATCTATCCATCCATCTATCTGTCTATCTATCTATTCGCGAGTATCTATATATCTAGCTAGTTATAGCTAGCTAGCTATTAGTCACGAGCTTTGGCATAGCTTCTTCTTCTTTTCCTTCTCCTCCCCTCCTCCTCCTCCTCTTCCTCCACCCCCTCCTTTCCCTATCCTCCTAGAATTCTTCTATTCCTCCTCGTCCTCGTCACTCCTCCCCCAC
>JAOYNN010205995.1:0-10732 GCA_025770095.1 Goniobranchus kuniei
GTGGAATATTTGTGTAGTGAAGTTTAAAAAATTACTCTCGCGCGACAAAATCAGGTCCACGTTTTGAGAATGAGTCAGATCTATATGAAACAGCGGGATTCTTCTCAAGAACGGGCCTGAGCAGAGTTCAGCCGCAGATCCTCAGCTGACAGCAGTGCAGTCGCGGATCCGAGCCGGACACCAGCGTTGCCGCGGATATCCGTGGATCTGCAGGAAAACTT
Organism: Goniobranchus kuniei; assembly: GCA_025770095.1. NCBI lineage: Eukaryota > Metazoa > Mollusca > Gastropoda > Nudibranchia > Chromodorididae > Goniobranchus > Goniobranchus kuniei. Next base: position 222 of record JAOYNN010205995.1, read on the forward strand.
TCCATCCTGTGCAGAGTTGGCATTCATTTTACATCTACCCAGAGTAAACAGGCGTTCAATGTTTGATCCAGAGCTGCTAGGATTTAAAACATTATCTCTTAATTTGTAGTTAAATGCATTAACAACTTAGGTGATTAATCTGATTAATAAGAAAAGAAAATTACATAAAAAAGCACTGATCTACTTAAAAACAAAATATGAAAAGACCATGACAAATATGTGAATACAAACCAGGAGAAATAAGCTTTTCAAAAGGTCTGCATGCTGTCGAAGTATGTGAAAAGCCTGACAACAAAGGTCAACAAAATACTGGTATCTCTCTGCCTGTTTCCCACCAGAGGTGATGACATAGGCCATGTCAGACGTGAAGACGAAGGGCACACGATCTCTATATATATATTTAAAAAAAAAAATCAATCAACAACTCTGACAGTAAGGTAAAGAGAAAAACAAAAGGATAGACTTGTACATCTACAAAAAGCCAAATAAAGAATGTTTTTTTTCCATAAAATGTGTTTCTAAATAAAACTCTTGGTTTTGAAGATACTTTAATTTCCAAAACATTTTTTTTATACTTTCTTCAAGGTAAGCAATATTTTTTTGGAGAAGGTAGAAAAATATATCGAATGACATGTTCCATGTAGAGGAATCTTTACTCTTGTTCTTTTGGGTTATCATAATTAATTTCTATATAAAGGGCATATAAAAATCTGTTTTCCTTAAAGCTTGGGCACAATTTATAAGTCCGAACTGTATACTTAAGTATAAACATTTCTCAGAACAGGAAACAGCTTTACAAGTAATTCAATAGAGGCACTTTAGAGGCTCTAGCACATCAAATTTCAACTTTCAAAGGCACAAAAAACTCAACAACAAAAAACCCAAAGGTTAAAGGTAAACTTGTGACAAATTGGATATACCTCTTAAAGTTACCAAACATCTGTGCATCTCCAAGGAATTTGCCAAAATCTATATGAAACATGTGACCTGTCTCCTTTATCATGATGTTGTCATTGTGTCGGTCACAGATGCCCAGGATGTAGGTAGCCACACAATAACCAGCGCAGGAAAGAGTGAAATTTTCTTTTGCCTGAAGTAATAAAATTAAGCTTTCTTGTCCTATTGCTTACAAGGATGACAAAAGTGAACATTATAATCATGTTACATGAGTAATGATTTACTACGTCGAATGTATTGTTTATCCACTATCTTGACTTGATAATTCAGGTATATTAGAGTAATCATTATATTGTAAGCGCTTAGGGCAACATCTGTCTTTAATGATTAAGCATATTTAAATACTCTTTATTACCATTATTATTTTTATGAAGAATATGATAATAGCACTGAACATGTTAAAGAAAACATTCCTATTCATTTTCAGTCACAAAGCTTTGTAATTTGCTATAAGTCAGTATTAAATTTTACAAATTAATTTTTTTTAACTGATGAAATCATTCATATAAAGGTAAATACAACTGCCATCTCCTATCCAAAAAATAAAAAATAATAATTAAAAAAACAAAACAAATTCATGACTTCAGATGAGAAAATAAGACAATAGGAGATCTTGGACCTTTTGAACCCTGGTTGATCAGCCATTCAAGCTTCTTTCATACCAAAGTTTGAGTATCTTTTTCGAACTGCAGGGCTGACTTTGTTTTTCAAATAAGCCTTTTATTTACAAAAGTCATGAAATAACACAGTTTTTGTCAAGTGAACAAAAGTTGTCATTTGTAGAATAACATGGAATGAGCACTTTTCAAAACACAGTCAAGCTAATGCACAAAATTGGTTGCCAAGAAGTAATAGAATTGATTAAAAAATCTCCAAATAAACAATGTGAACTCGACATAATGCCAACCATCCTTCTAAAATAATGTGCTCATGAGATTGCCTCTTCTATTGTTTCCATCTCAAATGCATCATTTGACAATGCTTATTTTCCACCCTGCTATAAAGAGGCACTCATTACTCCCCTCCTGAAAAAGAGAAACCTGGACAGCGAGACTCTCCAAAATTACAGACCTATATCAAATCTTAATTACATATCAGAGTTAATCGAAAAACTCGTTGTTAAACGGCTCAATGATCACCTCACAAAAAACAATCTCCACGCTCCATTTCAATCAGCGTACCGAAAGGGACATAGTACCGAAACAACGTTACTTCGGGTCCACAACGACATCATCAACCAACTACAACACAGTGAAAAGGTCGTGCTGCTACTTCTTGACTTAAGCGCCACGTTCGACATGGTGGATCATGTCATTCTTTTGGGCAGAATGCGCAATTCGTTTGGAATTCGTGACTCGGCTTTAGAATGGTTTCACAGCTATTTGTCAAACAGATTACAGCGGGTCAACTCCAAATCATCTGCCATAAGCTCTGGATTACCGCAGGGTTCAGTGTTGGGACCTTTCCTATTCACTTTATATACCAAGCCTCTAAGTGAAATCATAGAAAGGTCCTACATAAGTCACCATCTCTACGCAGACGACACATAGCTTTTTAAACCAATATGCCTAACCAACTAAAAATCAGAACTGGAATCAATCGTGGAATGTGTGCAGAACATAAAATCTTGGATGAAAAATAACAAATTGAAATTCAATGATCATAAGACAGAGTTATTAAATATTAAAAAGAAAGGGAAGGACACCATCGTGAAAGGAACTAATTCTGTGTGACACAACCAGAGTTGACTACAAAATAGCCTGTCTAGCCTATAAATGCATACAAGGAGCTGGTCGTCCATCTTATCTAAATCAACTGGTAAATGTTTACTCCCCAAAACGCAATCTCAGGTCCACTAACTCCATAAATCTTGAACGAAAAATCCCTAAAAACAAATTTGCTGAATGTTCTTTCATTTTCTCAGCGCCAGCAGTGTGGAACTCTTTACCAGCGCGGTCAAGAAACTGTCAGACTTTTTTTGGCCTTTAAGAAATACTTGAAAACAGATCTTTTCCACTCTGCATTTGGCTAGGCAGTCTGTTTACAAAAATTATTTGGTTTCTGAGATTGTTGAAGATAGTATTAGAGTATTTTATGGTATTTTTATATGTGGGTCAATTTGTATGTAATTTTATATGTAATCACATTGGTACAACTAATTTGATGAATGAACTTTCTATGTTATGTACTGTTGTATGTGCTTCAATATTGTTCAGTGCCCCTGAGCATCAAGGGTGGATACTGGCACTATATAAATAACCATTTACATTACATTTACAAGAAGAAAATTTATACATTGAATTTGTAATTTTCTAAATGTTACATTCTTCATACACCAGAATAGATGTTCCAGTACATTTATATTACCTTTCTGTAATCAGCAAGCACAGGATTGTGTTCCTGAAGCCAAGCAAGAATTGGTTCTTCTCTAAAAGATCCCATCACACCAAATTTGGCCTGGATCTTGTGCAATGTTTCTGATTTCCTTACCATGTCAATTATACCTAAAAACACATAAATGAAAAGAAAAAAATAGTGATTTAGCCGAACAGTGGTTTTTTGCATTGTCATGTAACAGAAATTTCTATTTAAAACAATTTAGTGTCCAAACATTTATAGTCATATTTATTGAAATGTTAAGTTTTAAATTCAATTTGAAAAAATTTTGATTTCCTTTCTAAATATTTTCTACTTTAGGTGGTAGTAGGAATTAGATTAATTATTTTATAAATTGATCTTCATTGAATTATCCGCTCTGAATCATATTAAAAAATAATGTTCAAACTTAAAGACATGGATAAAACACAAATCCCTTAGGTTGAGAGTCAATGTAACAAATGAGTAACTGAATTTCTTTAAGAATCAACTTAAAATATAATGTTTTAAAAAACCCAACTATATGTAAGAGTAGGAAAATAATTTGAAATTAAGTTTCAAAAATGTATTTTATGACGCATCTATCCATTAATTGTAGAGAGGGACACAACTGTCACAGCTTAAATATTCAACACATTTAAACCTCCAAAGCCTTTTAAGAAATGGTATAAAAAGTTAGAATAAGCCTTTGATTTATAACTTCTATGAAACACCTTTTCTCTTTTCTGGATGGAATTCAGGGTCAAAATCATGGACAGAAAACATTTTAAAAATCAACCCGGGTACATTTTAATTGTTCATTTCTTTCATACATAAACACAGCATGCAAAATCCCCATTTTGATTTATTGCAGTAACTTTAACAAAATAAAAGGAAACAAAAAAAAAAAAACCCAACAAAATAATTTTGAAAACAAATTATTTTAGGATATACAATTTATTGAATCACTTTTCACAAATTTATATTATGACTTGTTTTTCCAGGAGTATTGGTAACTTCTATCTATTATAACACAACATTTTTTCAAATTTTGTTTGTCCTCTTTATCAAATCTTCATTTCAATCTTTTAATTAAAATTTTTTGGAGTTATTATGGAGAGAATACATTATTATTTATGCACATGACTTCAAAACATGAGAAACTGAAAATAGAAATATATTGAGTGGTAAAAAAAACAACCCATCCCAACTTTGACATTAAATATCTAGCATAATTTTTAATGAATCCACACAAAACCTTGGTTGAATATTGTCAATTATATCTGCAATGCTGTGACAAAATGTCAATACCTTCTATCGACTACTTCTGAAGATAAAACATAATGTGAATGTCTGTCAAAAAAGCAACAACCAACAACAACCCAAAAACAACCCTCTGGTAATTTTACTACAAGCCCTGCTATCTCATGCAGTTAGTTGAGTAATTTTTTGTACCATCCTTTCAAGTCCAATCCATCTTTTTTTGTCAAAACTTAGGCTATTTCATCCATCTGGGTCTAGCAGATGATTCTCAGACATGCATTGTATTAGGCTACTTCTGACTAAGAATTTATTTAATACAGTGGCATTTCAAATGGGAAGAATGTTGTCTTGCCTTTTATATTAGAATAATCATTAGGTAATACACTTCAAGATCCAAATCCAGCTCTAGATCTAGACCTAGTGGTTGATCTGATTAATTCTAAATGGACCCAATACTGTACATTTAACCCCTTGGATCACATTGTGCGTGAGACTGTTTCCTGAGAAAAGGGGCTGAGGGCTGCTAGAATTATAAAAGAATTTCCCAATAAAAATTGGTCCAAGAGAAGTATCAATTCATTGATAAGTAAAATCCTACTGACAGGAAATTCAGACAAAAAAAGGCAGCGGTAGGCCAAAAACAGTGAGAATATTGCCCTATTCCAAGAAGAAGAAAAAAAACCTGGATTGCATCACTCCCAAGAACATTAAATTGTGCTAAAAAAATCTGTTTTTAGGATTATTGAAAATGAAATTAAGACCTAAAGCTTATGAGAAAATAGTAACCCTCAAGGGAGGATGTCAATGTGAGAAACAAAGAGAAATCACAGTCTAGATAGCTTCAACAAAAAATTTAGAAGAATGATGTCAATCGCATCGTTACCAATCTTCTTTTTTAGGTACCTTGTCTGAAACAGAAATTGGCGACCATATTCTTCCACTCATACCTGTCCTCAGCTAACCTTTTAAGGTTGTTGTTACTATCATTCTGTATTGCCCATGAATTAATACTCTCAATAAAAGTCATTCTCTGTCTTTCTCTACTGCGTTTGGCTTCAATCTTTCCTGTTATGGCAAGATGTTCTAAACCCTTGTGGTGGCAAAATGAGAAGAATTTTTCGCAGGAGATAAGCACAAACAGACATGATTATGTAGTGTACGGCACTGATAACAAAAATAAAATCAAAACAAATCACAGTACATAAAAAAAATAATTAAACTAAAAACAAAATTAAATAGCAAGCTCATACTTAAAGCTGATAATTCCCATGAAGTTGAGATATCATTAAGAATATATTGCATGCAAAACCCACCTAAGTACCATTTCTTTTGCATTACAAATTCCTGAAAGAGGATAGTCAGTTTAATGAAACAAACCACAAATAGCATTTAAACTTATATTCCTCAGCTGCCCCATACCTAACAACCTAAATTTTTGACAGAGGGTTTCCTTGACCAAGTTGACCTACGAGGGCTGTCCCACAGAAAGCCAGAAAAGTTCCATAAAATCAACACTTTTTGTCCTATTACAACAAAAATTTAGCACAATAAACCTTAACATGTCCTTTATTTCTCAATGTAATCACCATCCCGCTGGATGCATTTTTTCCATCGCTGGATCAAGGAGAAGATACCATCCCTGAAGAATTTTCTGTCAAGGAATTTCAACCAATTTTTCACTGCTTCCACGAGATCTTCGTCATCAGTGAATCGCTGCCCAGAAAGATGGCATTTCGGTGGTCTAAAAAGGTGATAATCGGACGAGGCCAAGTCAGGACTGTGAGGGGGGTGTAGTAGAACTTTCCAGCCAAACCTTTGGATCCAGTCTTTCATGGCATTTGCGGTGTGTGGTGTTGTGTTGTCGTGCTGCAAAATTACACCACTGGACAACCGGCCTGGTCTTTTTCGGCGCACAGCTCTCTCAACTTATCAGGAGTCTGGTAGTATCTGTTTGCATTAACAGTATGTACTGGTTCCAGAATGTCAAGAAGCAGAACAGCCTTAGCTAACCAGAAAACCGTGGCGCCTGTCTGTTTGAATGAGTTTGTTAACGCGATTCATGTTGTCCTCTGTCTTGGCAGAAAAGCAATGCCCTGGGTGAGTTTTGTCATTAACATCCATATGCCCGGCTTTCAACTTACTGCACCATTCATATACCTGTGACTTTCCCATCACTTTCTCCCCGCAAACTGACTTAATTTCAGAGTGTATTTCGATAGATTTGAGGCCTTTTGCGGTCAGAAACCGAATGACAGATCTCACTTCTACCTTTGACTGATTTTCCAATGGGTCGCCATCTTTGGAGAGCTGCTGTGTTCATTTGGTTTGTGTGATGCTCACAGTGTTCCATCGGAAAATTCCTAAATGATTGCTGTGCAAGTATGCATTTACAGAATGTGAAACTTTTGAATAGTTTGAAATCACATCTATTTTTTCTGAGTGACAGCCCTCGTCTTATATCATACAGAGGAAGAATGCTCCTGGCATCTTTACACCAACAAGAGACAAATTGTCCTTGTAGGTCTCTAGACGCTTAAGTCTGAAATTGGATCATGATGTTTTTAGCTTTATTTGACTAGAATGGGAGTTCTCCACTTCCTCTATAAATTGTCCGTGTAAGTCTCTACACGTTTAAAGTTGGCAGATATTTATAGAGGAGTAGGGCAACACATTATAGTCAAATAAAGCCAAAAATGCCATGATCCAGTTTATGACTTTTTTACCTGTCTAGAGAATTATGGACAATAAGCTCTGCAACACAAAATGATTCTAGATCTCTATACAATTGTATATAGAGTTATAAATCTTTTAAGAGTCATATAGGACAAAAAGGAGGGTAAACAATTTTGAGTCAACCTCTTTAATACATCCCTATTGTGAGATCTGTATGAGACCTCACCTGTCAAAACAACTATATACATGAGTTATGCTTGGCACAACGATTTACTGGTTAAGGTTAGATAAGATAAGCTAAGATAAGATAATCTTTACTTGTCCCTTTACAAGGAAATTTGATGGTCAATTGATACATGATACATAAATCTATACATACTTATAAAATTACACATAAATGCATTGAATCATAACAAAGTTATGTAAATACACAAAGCTTAACACTCAGGATTTTACACTCCTCACTCTCGCACACCCAGAACAATCTACCTTAGGTAATACAGTAATTTCAGTATTAATATGACCATACAGCAGGGCTGCCCACTTCAAGAAGGCAAAATGTGGGACACTCAGATATAAAAAGAGGGACACCATAGAGTGACTTCTAACGCACCACAATTCACAATTATGGGAAGGGCTACTCAGAGAGGACTTTAATAGAAAAAAATTAGACCTAGATTTACCAGTATATCTACATTATATTACCATATTATCTGTGATTAGCCCATGGTTGCATGCAGAAAATTGGAATTATGGGGTGCCTTTGCACAGGATACATGTTGAATATCATTGTGACTTCGTAAGCAATGTCGTCATCCAAAGCTATCGTATTATTTACTATACTTGCTTTGACTTCGACTTGTTTACATAAAAACATTACAGTCTTCTTGTTTTGAAAACAAATGACACTAAAATTGTAAGATTTCTCAATTTGTTTAATTGTAGGCTTTGCTTTGCTGTTCCCTGCATCATCGATTCTAGTCTAGCACATCTTGATTGATAAATCGATAAGTGAACTAAATTGCCATGCAAAGGTCAATGATTTCTTAATAACTAAAATTAGATCAACACATTAAAGGCATGTAAGAGCTTGTGTGTGTGTGGTGTGTGTGTGTGTGTGTGTGTGTGTGTGTGCGCGGGCTGATAAATAAGTTCTGTTTGCCCATAACTCAAAACATTTTCCTGGCATAAACTTGAAATACCACACATGTACACTCACAGCAATTGTCTTTATTCAGATACTATAACAAATTTGTGTGATGTCAACTGTGTTCACAATTGAATGACGTCACACCACGACTAAGCCACCTCGGTACATGAGAAAATGCAGATTTCCAATGAGTTTCTCGTTAAACAGCTGAAGGATGCTCTGCTGACTATAGCAAATATCCATAAAAGAATGAAGTATGTGTATGGCAATATGGGTATTTCTGACAGTGCAGCTGGAAAATGGTTAAGAATTTTCAGAGGAGAGGACCCCACAGAGTCAAATGTGCATGATTGCAAGGTCCGTGCATCGTAGGCCACTTTCTATATCCCATACGAATCATCAAGAAGCAGTTGGCTGTATTATGATTGGGCCAAATTGAAAGGTTAAACAAAAAGAAATTGCTTATGAAGTTGGACTTTCCTAAAAACTAACACACCATATTGTAACATCACATCTGGGCTATGGGAAGGTCCCTGCACAATTTATCTCAAGACAATTGAGTTGTCACCAACGTGGTTGAAATGTCCTATCTCAAAGCAGTCCAAGTGTTGCCCCATCTGACTATTTCATGTTCCCAGAGCTCAAGAAGCATCTGAAAGGAATTCATTATGATGGTGGTATAGAAGTTGAAGCCCATATTCGTCCATGGTGATGGAAAAATTGCCTTAATTCTTCGTCTACCGCATGCGCCAACTAATCCGACATTGGTGGCTCTATGTAGACCATGATGGTGACTACGAGGAATAATGAAGTGTAGGATGTGTAGCTGAAAGTCAAGCTTTATTTTGATATATGAGGTATGCGGCTGGTATTGAAAACAAAAAAGTTATAACCAAATGGAACTTATTTAGCCCACACTCGTATTAGTGATTGCAAGACATGAATTACTGCTCCTGACATCTAGGAAGTATGTGACAAGTTTTTTAGGTCATATACGGTGATAAATTGAATACAAACAATTTTTTATTCAGATACATGCAAACAATCTTGGTGAAAGGAGAGACCGACATTTTTCTTTAAACTGCACTTTCTTCAATGCTGAATTCCAAATGTAAGCCTGAAAATTTAAAAGAATGTTTTTGCTCAATTTTGGCTGTCGCTATGACAGGAATTGAATTTGGCAGATCTACTGTTTAATGGAAATTGTCATTTCATTTTCATCTTCCATTTACTGAAAGAAAACTATATTTACCAACAATGCTGAAAGGTGAAAGGTAAAAGTACAGTAAAGATGGCATTTACATAGTGCACGTTTCACGGCGTAACCATGCTCATGGCGCTTCACAATGACATTTTACCCCCCTGACCAACAGCAACACGGAACATTTGGAACAAAACTTGCAGCCTGTTAGGCGCGAATACAATCTGTACCTTTTTCGGGTCCCGTTGTCAGGCATGTGAACTTGACCATTTTGAGGTCAAGGTCGTGTTTGAGCCACAGAGAATCCATAATATCAATAATCTGCATGGTAAGCATATCTTGGCGGAGATCATCTCCAATCTGGAAAGTTTGGAGAAGTAAAGTCACATGATGAAATGAAAAGTTTAAATATAATATGTGAAATAAATTATAAGGACCTAGAATGGTATAGAAAAAATATTTGCAAGTCACACACTTAAAAGAACATCTAAATTATGACTATTTAAATAAGTACACATTTGGGGCTTTTATACTTAATTGTCTTAATAGTCAAGAAACATAACAGAAAATCAAGAAAAGTCCTGTATCTGACCTTATAAATCAGGTAATGTGAGTCAGCTGTTGGATTTGAATTTTTGAATACAAATTTCATAGGAACTGCATTCGAGGAAAAGTAGGAACAACTCTGAAGTGGGGAAAAAAGTAAACACATACATATGAAGCATTTAAATGAATACAAATGCAGATAACTGTAAAACATGATGTAACAGCAACAAAAACAAAAATTATAATAAATTAACCCTGGAAGCGCTGAGCACACCATATGGTGTTACCCTGGTCTCTACGCTAGCCTGCTGAAATCACCCATTGGTGATGGCATGTCGCCACTACGTACCCTGCGCGCATCACCAT
>JAOYNN010206106.1:0-10730 GCA_025770095.1 Goniobranchus kuniei
GACAGAGAGAGAGAGGCAAGGACAGAGAGAGAGAGAGACAGACAGAAAGAAAGACTGACAGACAGACAAACAGACAGACAGAGAGTCCATTTGTGTCTATACTACTCTCATTATGTTCTTCTATATTGCTCTATTGTATTGTAAACATTTTGTTATAAAAGACCAAGACAAATTTGCAGTCATTTTGTATATGATGGACGAATAAAGATTGTCTTATCTCATTTAAAAAACAAACAAAAAAAAACAACAACTACCAAAACAGACACAACAATTTTAGGGAAAGAAAGAAAAAAGCTTTGAAACAATGATCATATCAAAAACAAAAGCAGAAGTCACACAAACATTTTGATGCTTTTATTTGCTACTCATAAAAATAATAATATTGAAATAAAAGATTTCTATATGAAGTTCATACCTTACAGTTTAATCCCAAATGGAAACAAAAGAAGAAGATGATAAATTCTAAATATCAAAAGATAAAGCTAATTAGAAAAAAAATTGGGAAGAATTGGTTAAACATTGAGTCAGAAGTGCCATTCCTTCAGAGTCCAGCGTTCCTCACTTTGAATTTGCGTCCTTTCTTGCGATAGCTCCTGCCAGGTCGTACTTTTTTCAGGCCATTTGCAATCCTCTTTTTCATCCTCTGGTCTCCCTCATCAATTGGCAAAAGGTCAGACACTGCCTGTAAATGAGGACGAATGCAGTTTCTATCAATTTTCTTACATTAGTGCATTGTCATTTTGTTGTACGTAACATACATCATTTACAGTAGAAATCAGAAAATCTAATCACATGTAAATTTAGGTTTGGTTTTGAAGGTTTGGTGCTCCGTGAAATGGCTGTGCTGGCATACCGGGCCCCTTTCAGCCTGCTCAAGAACCAGGCATGTGTTTATACAAGGCCCACGCAGAAAGATAACACTGTGATCATGACTGGATCAATAGATGATATGAAATCCATAAAAGTAGAGGCCATTAAAAAATGATGGTTCTGTATACCGAAAGTGTTTTCTTTTATCTGTTGTATTAGAATGAGGAATGCTACTGTCTTTCTTATCAAGTCTCTTTTCTAGAATCAATTCTTCCTTGCTTGTAGCACATTATTTAGATTCAATTCAAGAGCATTCAAAAGATCAAGATACAAGAGGTATGCAATCTTGGAAAACATAATTAAAAGTTCTAAATTCAGCCTTATTATTTACCTTGACAAATGTATCCCATGTTGTTTGATCCGGCAAATAATGGGCAGCCATTGTCTCAGCTTTCTTCATGATAGGAGACAGATCTGGCATCTGATCAAGTCTCTTTACAGCCATTGGCAAGGGGAGATCAGCTTGGATTTCTCCATGTTCAGGATCCCAAACTACAGATTTGAAACAGAAATTTCAAATGAATGTTACCATGAAAGTTATTGACACATCATTAAACACAAACTCATTCGGGGGTAACCCTGTTAGAGACAGAAATGAAGCATTTATTTCTCTAACAAGCAAAAGTTTTATATCGGAAAGAGTGTTAGTTCTCTAACAAATTAAAGCAATGCTTACTACTGACATTAACATTAAAAGTGATACTTCAAGTAATGCACATACCTGTGATGGGATTGCTAACAAAAAATTGCAATTCTTCAGAAAGCTCCTTCAGTTCATCTTCTATTATCTCTTTCAAAAGTTGAAAAATGCTGTGGGTGTGTTTTCTAATATTTTCCTCCAGTTGCCAGTAATGGTATGCCCACTTGCCCTGTAAAGAAAGCAAGGATATGCTATGCCAGTAGAACATCCTTGATTTCCGGCAAAGATTTAGTTGTTATTTCATATTTCATTTTTGTTTTAAAAAGTTATTTATTCCTGCCTTTCTTTGGAGGAATCTCTCCTAGGCCCACAAATCTCATATTTCCAGGCCTTGGGCCGAGATTTATAAAGTATGTACTGAAATATTTCCATCCTTGTATCATATGATAACAATTAACAATTTAAAAAAACATTCAAACTGATTTCAAGAGCAAATTAAGAAATGGATGACTCATAAAGAGTGAAAAAGGAAATATTTTTTTTACATTTTTAAATGCCCAAATACAATAATAAATAGCTCCATTGTGTAAAGACATATAAATTTGTATCTAACAGTGGTAGTCTGCTACACAGTGTCATTCCTGTGACCAGAATCAGGCTGAATACAAATTATTGTCTCAAACTATTTAATCATTTGATCACTGATACCATAAGCTACATAGTAAAACAAAAAGTTATATTGAATCTATGTTTGTCAACAAATAGTCTACATGCGGATCTTTTTTTTATATTTTAGGAACACATTTTTAAGTGAAATAAAAGGTTTCAAATCAGCAAGGGAGAGTAAAAAGAAACGTACCTGCTGGTAGATTTCATTGACTCCTTCTTTTAGGTACTTGGCATTGGATCTGTCCACCAAGTCACTGACTGTGGTGTAGAATGAGCTATGGACATCGTATATGGCATTGGTGTACTCCTCTGGCACTTTGAAAGATGTGATGTATGGTCTTATGTTGATGTTATTTTGTAGCTGACCAATTCTGTTTGAAATATAGTCTACATAGGTAGCATTGTATACTGTGTCTGAAATAGATGGTAGGGAATAACATATTGTGATCATTTAGATTATACAATGGGAGAGCATTTGGTGGTTACTCTATCTTAAGTTTATCACCAGATTGATTAACTGTTCAAATATGGTAGGTTTACAGCAGTTCCTTGATGCATTCTTCTTCTGCATATATTCCACTACACTATGGAATCACTTTCCCATGTATTGCAAATAAACTTTCTTTTTTCATGCTGATCATTCCAATCCTGCCATCACAACCATACCCAGGCTCATCACCTCGCATTCCCAGAGACAGAAGTCCAATAGGATTGATTCTATGTAAGGCGCCAGGAGGCCACCAACTAGAAAGTGGTGTTTTCAGTGGTGCTTTCTCTGACATCACCTACTAAGCTCACAACTGACAACAGTATTAGCTTAGATGCAGAGCCAGACTGAGTACTCACCTAGGATGGTGATCATGACAAGGTCCCTCCAACAACATGCTCCCAACACTGAAGACTCCAACAGTAATTAACCAAAGGCATGGAAGTGCATGGCGAAATTGAAACTGAGGCCAGAGCAACAGGAGTGACTAAATGAGTGGTAATGTTGTTTTGTAGTCTGTTTGTTTCTTTATTTTTGCATGATGGATGATGGTGATGAGAATAACACAACGATGATGCTATGCAGGTGCATCCACAATGTGGATGAAACTCGACCTTGTGGTCTGTCTTCCCAATGGGCCAATAGCACACCCATTCTAGGTAGAAGCCTGCCAGGTCCCCCAAAGAGTGCCCGTGACTGTGGGATTCAAACCTGTGACCTTCCAGACCTGGTCATCATGCTAACTGCTGTGTTACGACAGCTGGCGCTAATAAAGTTTCTTAAATACATTGAATTAGAAGGATATAATATGTAACTTGTTTACAAAAGTACTCACCAAGTGCTTGTTGCTTGACTTGTAAGGCTTGAGCTTTGTATTCCTGAAGGGTTTTATCAAGTTGCTCCATAACTGTTTCAATCCATGACAGGCTTTGTATGACTTTCTCATCAATCCATTCGATATTTTCCCTCACTAATTTGGAGTATTCTTCTCGGATAGGAAAGCTTCGCAAATCTCTCAGTGACTCAGTCATTGCGCGAATGAGCTGCTGATAGTTAAGCCTGTAGGTTTGAGTGAGTTCTACAAGTTTCTCTCTGGAAAAAGAAATAGAGTCACAGAATACTCATGATATAATACTTTTTTGTTTATGGCAATGTGGAACTTTTGAATACTGAAACTTATTTCATGTTCTCCACTTCCAATTATCATATGAATAAGTTATTTATTGACAAGTCTTAGGCTACAAGTTTGATGCATGTCTTATAAAAGCTTTCTTCTGTCAAGTTAAACGCATACAGAATGAGATACCTAATCAGTGAGTGAGTTCAAGCTTCAAGATTTGTTAAAATACATACACAAAGCACATCACTTACTGCAACTTCATGTAAAAGACATTGATTTCCTCTCCCATATCCTGGATATAAAAGTCATTGCGCTCATACATCTCTCTCAAGTCCTGAGACAAGTCTGCCATTTTGGTAGCAATGACAGAAAGCTCTTCATTCAGCACAGAAATGAACGGCTGAAGTTCACGTGTGAATTCATCAGTGATAGCAATGTATTTTGCAGAAATCTGTATAAAGTACAAATAAGCATTCTTTAAGTTAATGGAAAAAGCAGATTATTTCAACAATTAATAAGACGATCAGAGAAATTAGAATAAAACACGTTTGTAAGTATACATAATGAAAATATTTTCATTTCTCATTCATCTTCATATTCAAAAAGCAAGGTCATGAGGAAATCATAAGGGAAAGCAAAATAATTCAAAATTTACATTACCTCATCCTTTATGGCTTCATTCATCTCTGCAACAGTAGTTCTGACATTCATTGCTTCTTCAACTGCTCTCTCTAAAAGAACAACTTTGAGTTCTTCCATCAATTCTGGCCGCCATGACAGTCTTGTGTGTAAAAGTCGTGATGTATTCAGACGAACACCAAGCAATGCTTCTTTATGTTCATAATTTAGTGAATGGTGTGTGATTTCAGCCTGGAAGGCAGAGTTGTTGGGATACTTGGCAGAGATGGTCACACCCTCTGGAATAAAGTGAGATTTATCATCATCTAGCATTTTGTTGGTTCGTTCTAAAATGAATTGTATACTTTAGTCAACTCAAGATTCTTGTGTAAATGAGGATGAATTGGAAAACAAATAAGGAGCATAGGAAAACAAGATATTCATGAATCATATTGAACAACACAGAATATGTATAAACAGCTGGCATGAAAAATAACCAATATTGATGGAAATTCAAAAATGGCTTTCAGACAGCATTCTTATGTAGAATAAGTCTTTAACGTCTAACTGTCTCTATATATTTAAAAACTTGATGAATATTACAAAGATTTTATATACATATCTCATAGATCATAGGGATGCAGAAAATGCTACGGATGCAATATATGCTCCAAAGTAAAAGTCTTGCCGGTTTTTAAAAAAAAAAAAATTTCATTTTGTGAGAAGGAAAATTACCAGAGTCCATGAAAGCATTTAAAGAAAAGGATTTCTTTCTTTCATCAACAGTCATGTCTGAACGGAAAGTCTCAATATCATTAAGTTTGTTGATCATGCGAATTTTACAGGGACTTGTGCTTACAACATCTCCTGCAATCTCAATTCTGTTCATTGGACTGCTAACCTGAAATTTGAAAACAGATTTGATGAGAATCATAGAAACAGTGTGAAAATGCATGACATACAAAATTAGGACTCAAAGGTTGACAGATTTAACGAATCAAACCTCTCAAGTGGAATCATTTATAAAAAATTTTGGAAAACGTTTGAAAACAGTTATATGCCATGTTTAAAGTCGTATACCTGAAGGTTGATTTGTTTCTTTAATTTGTTGATTTCTGTGAGAAGAGCCAGGTTCTTCATCTGCCTCTTATCTGTAAGGTAATTTGTGTTCATGCCAAATGTTGTACGTTCATCAGAACTGCCAACATGAGAGTTGACTTTCAGATCAAGATTGGTGTATGGGTGGCTGACACCAAAACTCAGGCTGTAGTTAAAGTTGCTGTAGTAATCAGATACATCGGCCAATTTGGATGTCAAGGTAAGTGTCTTTCTGGAGTCTTTGGAGTAGGAGAAATCTGTTTTGGTGTCAAAGATTATGCGCCCATTCTTCATTATCATCTCTCCATCCACATGAATTTCCTAGAGAAGGAAATAGAATGAAATTGATGAGATGAGATCATGAATATCTCTAAGTCAAAAAGGAGTTGATTCAAGGACAACATTTGACAATCTTTGATGTAGCTCATTTGTACTCTGGCTCAAAGTAATGTAGAAGAACAACATTGAAATACATAAAAGATATCCTACCTTTCTCAAAGAGGGCAAGCTCAATGTGATGTCTCCTTTGAGGCCTTCACTACGACTCATTGTTGTCTTCACTCCAATTTGTTGGCTGTCATCACGGTCCATGTCCCAACTGATGATAACATCAGCAGTTTTGGTTACCTTGTTGTCACTGAGGAATGAGGCAAAATCGATAGTTCCATGAAAATATTGGAGAAAATGTCTACAGAACTCAGTGACATGGTAAAAGTCATGGCTACTAACTTGTCATGAAATTATACTTTGAACATGTTGAAAAAGACTCACAGCTTACAGGTTAGAACTGAGATAGACAACTTATATTCAATTAAGAGAAACTAACATATTTTGCACCTATTAGTGTATTTCTTGTCAGACTTTGAGGATGTATTTGTAGGCAAATATTCAGTTGCTCTGTCATAGCATTATGTTACATTTTCAAAAGGTTTACGATTTAAAACTATTTCCTGAAGACAAGTTAGATAAACAAAGTTCTACCAGCCTCACTTTGAGAGATCACATTATGTAAAGATGAAGTGGAACAAACATTGAATGTTTTGAATTTCATCTTTTCAACAAACAGGTATCTGTCCTTATAAGTTTTTGAGGCCTTGTAGTAAAACAGAGATATTTCAAAAGCAGATTCAATGTATTCTAGTGTATACTAGGCTTGATTTTATCAGTTGTAAAAGACCAATCCCATAAACAACGTACTTCTTGATATATAAGTGTACTAGGAGAAATCGTCAGATCTTATATATACATGTTGACTGCACAAAATAAAGGTAATGGTGATTTTTTAGTTTTTTTAATGTATGTCAAAAAAAGAAGTTTAAAAAATGAGAAAAGAAAACTTGTTCAAATTGATACCTGAGAGAGCTAATAAATCCAAGAGTTCTAGATGGTAATCCCAGTTTAAAACTACCATCAAGCATCTGTTTATTACGTCTTGAGCTTTCACTCAGCTGGAGATCATAAGAAACTTTGCTTTCGTCATCTGTGTTCCAATAGAGGTTTCCACCTGAAGTTATCTGACTTGTGCCCATATTCAACTTGTGGACAAGACCTACTTGACGAGATGCATGAGTAACTCTGATGTCAAAGCTGTTGTCAGTTTGGTAATCATTGGACATATCAGTCATTGTAGTCTGCACACGAATGTTGCTGTCAGGTTCATTTCTGTGGAAGGTAAATACAATGACTAAAATCAATTCATCTTTTCATCACAGGAGACTTTTCCAGAATCAGAAAGTCATGATATACAGCACATTTGTCTGACTGAAGTTAAAGTTGAGCAAAAACGACACTTATACATTGAACTTCCTTCACGTACCTGTTCCAGTTGGCAAAAATCTCAGCATCTGTCGTTTCACTGTCACGAGACGCAGAAGCAGAGTATAGCATAGGCCATGGTTGTCTGAAACTGATCTGGATTTCTGGCTTGTCTTTGAACTTGTACTCACTGTCTGCATCCAGGAGATTGTCACCATTCCACTCAAAGTTCAATTTCTGGCTGACACTGTCTTCCTTGTCTGTGGAGATAAAAGCAGTGTCAGAGGAGACCTTATCCAAGCTTACAGAATTTTGAATTATATGGAAGCAACGGACACATTAGTTCTCTTTTAATGTCCTACTTGCACATCCACAAGAAATTGTGACGAGAAATTATTTAAATCTAGAAGTAACACTGCACTGCGACTTCACTACTTTTCTTACAAAATAATACACTTATGGAATCAATTGAGTCATGAAACTCAAACAGCTAAGGACACAAACGCTTTTCAAAATACATGTGGACTTAGAACTCCAGGAGTAAATATATGAATAGGACCAACCAGAGACAACTACAGCCATTAGGCTTTTCGTCCTCTACTTTACAAGTACAAGTACAAGTAAATTTGATTTTGGGACATGGTTGAATAGTATCAAAGTGTCTTTAGCACAATAAAAGTCTTTTAATTTACACTGAGATGCAAAGAAAAACAACAAATTGTGATAAAGCTATATTCTTACAATTTAGATTAATAGGGTCTTTAATGAAACACATCATACCTTTAGCTTCTAAATGCCCTGATAAACTTTGAACCAAGGTGAAAGGTGTGGAAATTGTCAAATCTGTGTTGCAAGTATTTTCATACCAGCTTGACTGAAGCCTGTGTGTGCCATCCACGGTTATCTGAAACAGACAGTTGCACATTCTAATCATAAAAGCTATCAACATGACACATGCTTTGTGTTGAAATCTAAAAAATAATTGTGATCTAGTTTAGTAAATTTTATGATATATAGTCATGTCAAATTTTTTCAGGTCAAATATTCCCCCAGTGACCATGGACAAATGAATAATTTAAAGCCGAACAGTAAAATGTGAAATAGGAAATGATAATGATTAAGACTAACCTCTTGTCCACTTGTCCATCCCAAGAGAAGATGCACCTTTTTCTCATCAGTTGGGTTAGACATTCTAACCTCAGTTCTCAAATCATCAAATCCAGACAAAGAGCTTTGAAGAGAAGCAGCGGCTGTCATGTCAAGGATGGACTCGTATTTGAGACTTGCTCTGGCATTGATGTTATCAGTGAGGGGTGACGTAAAGTGACCAGTGCATATGAAATTCTTCAGTTCTCCATCATGAGTAAGTGTTAATTCCATATTTCTGAAGTCAGTGTGAGGTGTGCTGACCTTGGCTGAAGCTGTCATTGGGAAACTAGAGTAATCAATATCAGAAGACATGGAGTAAAATTGTCCTCTGCCCAAATTCAGAGAACTGGATACTTCATATCTATTATAAGATTCTTCAAATGCAGCCCTTCCTTCTATATTCTCATATCCAGAGAAAGGTGTCTTCAATGTAACCATAGTGTCAAAATTTGGAGTCAAGGTCATCCTGAGCTCTGCACTCATTTTCTGTCCACTTTTGTAAATAAGCGATGCAGATCCATCAATTTCATTGGTATCAAACTTATGGCTATAATCAGCTTTGGTATACTCATAATCAGTCAATGGAGTGCTCATTTCCAGAGAGGCATCTAGGTTTTGAAGAGAGTAGAAATTAAGCTTTCCAGTGGCTGAGTAAATTTGACTGTTTCCAGTACCAACACTGTAAGTCATTTCATAAGATGGAGCTGTCATATCCAATGAGCCCTGAGTACGTATAACTTTGTAATCATTGAATGGAGTATCCAAGGTCAACATAATGTCATAATTTGGAGAGTAGGTCAACTTAAGATTGCCATTCAGTTTGTTTCCAGCACCATACTCAACAAGTGCCATTGTACTAATGCTGTTAGAGTTATCCTCAAAGCTCATTTCAGCCCTGGAATTTTCCATCCCAATGAAGGGTGTGTTCAACTCAGTCGTAGCAACTATGCGACGCCACATGTATCGATAGAAACTCATTTTACCACTGATGTCTTTGCCGTCCATATATGTAATCTTGCCCTCAGTACCAAACTTGTCAGTATCTCCAGAATGGAGGAATTCCATGCCAACATCTGTGAAACCTTCATGTGGAGTTGCAAGATTGAGTGTCCCTGAAATATCGCCAGAGTTGTCAAGGGATCCAGCCAGACTATAAACGTTGTCATTCCCAGCATTGACTTTACTATTCACACTGTATTTGGGTCCACGGCTGTCAAGGGATAAGAATACCATCAGTTCTTTATAGTTTTCAAAGGGTGTTTTCAATGAAACAACAAACTCCTGCTTTGGCCTTCTTGTCCTGTAAACTTCATAAACAATGGTCTTATCATTTTCATAGATAATTGTCAAAGTTGATTTTACAAGTTTCCTGTTGACAATGCTAACTTGATCAAACTTGGTAAACTCATAACCTGAAAATGGAGTCCTCAACTCAGCAGACATCTGTGTTCTTCCATTGCTTGTAAGCATGATGTCATTTTTGAAAGAAATTGTTCTGTCATCCATATAAGTTACTTGCCAGTTTGATTCAAAGCCATCTTCTCTCTGATGATATGAACAGCTGAGCCCAATATCTGTGAATTTTTCAACAGGGGTGTTGAGTTTAAGAGACCCAATAATATCATCTGTTGTGTCAAGAGATCCATCCACATTCAAGACTTGACCATTTGGACCCTCCAATTTACCTTGGATTGTGAACTTTGGGGCAACATAGTCCACAGATCCAGATACAGACATTCCACTCTCTGGAGTTTTCAAAGACAGAGTGAAATCAGGATTTGGTGAGTTTGATGCTGTTAGATCATAAACAATTTTTTTAGAGTCACTGAACTGAAGTGTAGATGAACATTTAAACTTGCTCTGTTCACCTTCATGTCTGTATTCATATTTGGTGAATTCAAAACCTTTGAGAGGAGTTGTTACTTCAATGACAGTTTCAATACGGCTATACAGATAGCGGTAGAAGTCAACTTTACCTGTAAAAATCATGTCATCCATTATTTCAATCTTGCCATCACAATTGAATCTGTCAAGATCACCACTGTGTTTCAACGAGAGACCAATATTTTTGAAATTGTCCACAGGAGTGTTTAAAGTTGCTGAAAAAAGCAGTTCATCTGTGTTTTTGAAATTACCATTAAACTTTGAAACTTTGTTTCCAATGGAAGCAGTGATTCCCACATTCATGTCATCCTTTTCTCCGTCCTTGTGGATTTTCATGGATCCATGATTTTTTCCCAAAGCAATAATGTTATACATCAGCTTTCCTTCTCCATCAATGGTATTATCCTGCATTTTCAAATTAACCTCACCTCTGATGACAT
>JAOYNN010206217.1:0-10730 GCA_025770095.1 Goniobranchus kuniei
CAACAATAATAATAATAATAATAATAATAATAATAATAATAATAATAATTTAATAATAATAATAATATAATAATAATAATAACAATAATAATTATAATAATAATACAAAAAAATAAGTGATAAAAATGGTAGTAACAACGTCTAGCATATATTTTGCCTTTACCTCTTATGGAACCACATCAATATTTAAAATGGTTGAATGAAATTTCTAATTGCTGTCGTTCAAAAACATTTCAAGATAGTTGATAACAGCTATTATCACACCCTCTTAGCATTGTTGTCATGGACGTTGCTGGAGTCGATATTCATCGAAATCGATGGATAGACATCGAAATCAATGTCGTCATATCGCACACCCTACTTTGAATCAATTTCATTGGTTGACCTTTCATGAATAATGATAGGCTCTATGCTAATCATTTTCTTATTTCAGGGGACTACTTTTTTGCGAAACGTCTTTCTGAAGACAAAACTGACCCAAGAATTATAGATCTGTATTATCCAAAAGCAAATTCAGAAAATTAGATCTAGATCTAGAATCTAGATTTAAATGAGGCGTAATTCAATGGGAGCTAACATCCTGGCTTCATTAATGAGAAAAGCATGTGAAAATGCCGGCATTGAATGGAGAAAAACCAACCATTCATGAAGAAAATCAACTGTGTCAAAACAATCAGAGATTGGTGGATCCTTCTCAGCCATTAAGATAATCGAGACCAAAAGAGATAAACATGTCGGTTTCCTTTAGTACTATGCTGAAGGCCTAGACCAAAAAGGTTACAAAAACAGTGCAATACTCAGCAGAAAAAGAAGTTTAAAATCAAAATCTTCTACGAATCTAGATCTAGAGGCGCTGCTTCATTCGTTACCCCAACGTGAATGGTATCGACCTTTGTAATTGTAGAATCAGTGGTTTATTTTAATTGGTCAGCCAGAATGACAAACGTTGTATAATTTCCCCAAAATGATTGATATGCAGGTACAACCCTTATCTAAAAAAATGACTTTCCAGGTCCTGTATCCCCCCTTCTCCTTTAGAACAACAAACGCCAAACAAACAACATCAGTTAATTTTTATTTTAATAACTTTTACTTCAGGCTAAGCTTATTAATAAAAGCCAACAATAATTATCGATTTTTGATACCATTCATTTTAACTGATGTTCGATAGGCCTAGCCTATACTGTCTACTGTATTGTAGGAATGCTTAGGATCTGGGTTGTCTAGGGTAACAAACGAAGAAGCACCGCTCTAGATCTAGATCTAGATCAAAGTAAGGCCTATAGCTCTAGCTCATAGAATCACCGGCCGTCCACTAGATCTAAATCTAATCTAGGTTTAGGCTAGTCATAGCAGGGCTTATCCAGGCCAGATCTAGATCTAGCTGACCTAGTTTGACATAGTTTACGTAATGACTGATGGACTGACTGTTGGCGGATTAATAACGTATGTGTTTTATTTGGCTGGGCTGCTCCGCTTTCGGAAAATTAATTTTAATAAAGAGAAATATTCTTTTATCTTACATCTTTTTCTTATCTAACGTCAATCCTAATTCAAATAAATCTATGTCTCTGAATCGGGTGTGATAATACAGTTTTTGATGTATATCGGTAAATATACAAACTCGGTCATGGGCATTCACTGTCGCTCATGTCCTGCATGACCTCGTTTGTATATATTCACCGATATACGTCAAAATCTGTTTATTCTCTTTGGTTATGATTGAAATGAGGTGATTTTTTGGGTAAGGCCTTAGGGAAGTCAAAGAAGAAGAAAATCTAACTTTTGCTGCTTTGGAATTTTTAGAAATGAGCTGTTGAGAATTTGAAAGATTGTTCTCCAGTAATTTGGAATGTATTAAGTTTCACGTCCAATATTGAATTCCATGATTTAAAATTTGCCAAAGCTTAACTCATTCAGTGTTGAGGCCCGTCTCAGTGAATGCCACCTCTATCTCATGGGGAGAAAATTTTGGGTCACGTCGAAAAAATATAATTTAATAGAAAGTGTTCGGCCGATCTTCAATTTTTAACAAGTTTTAAGTTTAGAGAAAAGAAATTAAGCTCTGCATTTGCCTCATCTACATCTACCTGGATGCCTCTGTTACTATTACCAATGACAGGTAGATCTCTGGGATCATGCATCCTGATCATCATCTGCCTTTGAAGCTATTATCCATAACTGCCACATCTAGATAGATCTACCTCTTAGGTGTGTTGATGACTTCATTTCTAAGCGTTCAAGAGACATTGTAAACAAGAAGAAGAACAAACGCTCTTTGAGATCAAAATCAGTGAAATCAATAGCTACTCATGAAGAAAGACTAGGATGATCTATCCCAGAATGCCGCATGCTAAAATTACAATATAGTATTGGATTAAAGCGTGTATTTTTTAGTTAAACCAACACAGGCATCAAATGTTAAAATCCTCGTCAGTAGCATGTGGGCGGGGCTTTCGGCATGTAAGAATACTCATCAATAGCACTGAATGAGTTAAGAATAAGATGCTTCCTATCTTTCAGCAGCCAGTTTTTGTTTATTTATATTCTTTTTCTGCCACCTTTTTCTATCGTGACAAATTGTCCTTCTCTTCACTTTTTTCCTTCTGGTCTTTTTTTTTTTTTTTTTTCAAATTAATTCTGTTTTATCTTTTTCTTTTCTGTGGTTTTGATTGATTTGACTGCACCGCTCCTTCCTTATGGCCCATCTGATGCACTTGATACTACAGTTGTTGTGCAAATTCCTTCTGCCAATGATATTTTTTCAGGATTTGAAGTGGCTTCATATTTTTAAATATTTCTCATGTTAGCATCAAGAATAATTTGTATCTTAAACAAAGGATTTCTCTTAGAATTCATTGTGATTTCTCAACAAAAATCGCAACCCAAACCAAAAATTATTTTTCTATTTAAGGAATTACTGTAAATTTGTTGCCATTTTCCACAAAAGATTTAAATGAGGATTACTTAAAACCATTATTGCCATTTTCTTCAGTCGTCTTAAATGAACAATTACTTAAGCTGTGGTTTTCATTTTTATCACACCAATGACAAATAAGAAATTTCTTTGAATAATTGTCACCACTTCCCTCATACAATTTTTTAAATGAGGTCTTAGCTTTTGAGTGAGGGTTTTTAAAAAAAAAAAAAAAAGAGATATATATCTATTATTTCTATTTTTCTGACACATATTTGCCTTTTCTCCTTGTCCTGTTTTAGTGAAGAATTACTTAAAACCTTTTGAACTGGATGCAGATTTTCTCAAATCATTTAAAATGAAAGATTGCTTAAGAGCAAATAATGTTGTCTTATTTCTCAAACGATTCTAAATAAGATTTTCTATTTTGGCGCTCTTGGTAAATCATTTAAATTGAGGGATTATTGTCCTTTTGCTGTCAGTCTTTTCAAGCCATTTCAAGAGATTTCTCCTCATCATAAATCTTGCCTTGCAGAAATGAAAGTTTTAATGTAAATAAACTTTACCCTGTGCTAACTTTAATTCGTCAGTGCAGTAAAGACTATTTAATCGTCCTCTTTTGGCTCATACTAATGTGGGATGACTTCAGCTATAGCCAAACCAGACAAGACATGGAAATGCAAAAAAAAATCACTATTTACTCGATAGTACTCTATGAATGTTGAAGTTGGACACTGATACTGAGTCCACCAAAGCATTACAAGTATTTGAAAATAAATGTCACAGAAGATTCCTCGGGATCTCTTGGAAGGATTTTATAACTGATGAGATACTCAGCAACAACTTACCGTCCCTTGCTGGTCCATAAGAACCCAATGGTTCCATCATAAGGAGGGGAGGAAACAGTTAATGTGATTTGTTCATGTTACACAGCATGACTTGTTGGTGAAAACCATCCTCCAGGACATTCTAGAAGGGAAAAGAAGAAAAGGAAAGCAAAACATGTCCTTGTTTGACAAGATCAAGCAGTAGACAATGAAGAACAGCCTGAGAGAAGCCATAGACCTAGCAGATGGAAGCAGGTGGCATCACCACCAGTCCTTGTGTCTCATAGGACCACACAGTTCAGGAGAATGTGCTGAGCTGGGCTGAGTGTGGGGTGACCAAAGCAGTTTACATGTTTTGCAGGCTCTGCATAATATTTTGGCAGGAGTTTTTGGCCCTTTCTGACTGATCTAAGCCTTGGGTCAGAAGTATTGTGAAAGGAGAGATGGCAGATCGAAATGAACGGCAGGAATATCTGTTTTCCCTACCAACACCTCTTCAGCCTGTTCTTTACATTTTCATAGTGCAGATGTTCTTTTATATGCACAACTTGCACACAGGACCTCTGAGTGTATTGTCATTCTACACTTCCACACATGCAAGTCATACCTGCCATAGTGTTTCGATGGCCTGGTGGTAGAGAGCGTCCACTTTGGAATCAGGAGGCCACAGATTTGAACTCTGGCTGAGTCAAGCCTAAGACTTTAAAGTTGGCAATTTAGTAACTGTCTTATTTGGCAGTCAGTATTATGAGAACAGTTCTTGGCCCTGTGTCAGTATACTGTGACTGAGTGAGTCATTTGAGTTGTGCTATACCTTATGGTTCATGTGTGGCAGCCCATAAACTTGTCAGAATCGCTGTTGTTGAGATAACGTATGATGTTGAAAAGTGAAATTAAACCCACAAAATAATTAACTAACCTGCCATAGGATTAGGGAGCTGAAAGCTGTAAAGAATTACACACGTTTGTGAGTGTGTCCCCTGGTATTAGACTATTATGTTTACAGTTTTTATACTGTCATATTGGAAGATAAGCATAAAAGGAATTGCGAAATGCTGTTTTCATCATTGGCATCCATTCAGAAGATGAATGATAATTGCTTGCAAGGAAATTATATTATGTAACAGTACGCTTAGGTAGATACAACTGAGAGAAACAACAAAATTCAGCTTACTAGAGAATACTGGACTGATATTGAATATGCCTCATTGAACAAATTTCAATTCTTTTAGATCAGTATTTACTCTTGTTGTTTATCAAGGACAGCTAAAGTTTACAAGGGTTACGATCATGAATAAGTAAGACATTCTTTGAACTTTTGAAATTAGAGAACAATTTTGAGGTAAGTGATACATGAAGAATGCATATTATCATGCAAAGGAAGGTAAAATTATGGGAAATAGAGCACATCATTCTCATATTCTACTGAGGCATTTTAATAGAATCTTCTTTTGGTAACAATCTCATCACATTTGCTTTTGATTTCACAGAATCTGACAACATCCATGAGGATCTAGCAAACCTGACATGCGAGATCAACATCAAGCAAAGGTTACTGGAAGAACTGGAGCAAACCCAGAGGAAAATGAATTCCCTTAAACTTCATTACGAGGATAAGATTTCACAGTTGCATACGAAGATAAAAGAAACTGAGGTGGAAAGAGACAAGATCCTGACTAACGTCGGTAAAAATCTTTGTTTGTTTGTTTCCATGTTCATCCATCCAGGCAGTAGGTGACAAGGGTTGAAAATTATCTTTTTGGCTCTGATGGTGAGAATGATGTGCACTGCTTGACGTGACTGAAGTCAAACAGCATTTACTGTGGTAGAATTTGGATGGTGGCTTGATGGGATTATGTCCCTCTGGCACAGTATGGCCCATACCCATAAATCATTGTTGTTGCATCCTTAGGAAATGCATTTACTTTGTTTTCCTCAAACAGATATGGTGAAAATGAGTATTTGACTGTAGATGATGAAAGATCTTGTCAGATTGCTGGCGCAGTGTTAGATACATTGTACCTAACAGGCTAATCCGTTATATCCTCCCCCATCTTGTTGAGAAAGGATCAAGATGCAATAGCATGTTAGAGAGATAAATTATTGTACAATCTCAAACTGTCATCTGCCTCTTATTTGTATCGTTCGCTTTTATGAGTGTTAGAGTAGTGATGGGCAAAAGCATGACACCAAATCTCATAGTGTTTTAAAATGGCAGTGGAATTTATACAACTGAGACTTCAGAAATTGTGTGTGTGTGTGTGTGTATGTGTGTGTATGTGTCTGTGTGTGTGGGGAGGGGGGAGGAAGAAACTTGGGAAGGACAAATAGAAAGCAGGAGACATCTATACATTTGGAACAAGATGTTAGGCAAAATTTCTCAAAAATGATTGTAACAGAAGTCGGAAGAATGGCATCAGTTCCAGACTGAAAAAATCATTAGGCATCTGATGCATACAAAAATTCATGAAATCCCAATGGACACTCCCAGACTTCAATTCCCAAATCTGGAATATAATATGCAGTGCCATTGCATAAAAAAAAACCTGGAATGCCACCAGGCTCATCACAATCAAACAGGCCTTATCAAATTTATTATTTTCAATGACAAGGACCCATCAAATACAGGGAGTGTGAAAAAGTTGCCGTCTTTCAAAGCAAATTGGGCAAGGACAGAATTCCTAGAATGAAACTGCAAGAGCAGTTGGTAGCTGTTGATATGCCAAGGGCAAAGAGTCAGCAATCAAGTGAGAAAGTGAGAAAACATCACCCTAATGACCGTGCAGTGGTTTCAATGAATACGAAAGAAAAATAGACAGTGAGAGAATTTAAGTGAGAAACAGAAGATGGGATTCTACAGAGAGCATCCATAGGAGCAGTATGGCATATAAAAGTAGCCAGGTCACAAGAAAATTTATGAAAAGGAAGAGATTTAAGAAGTTAGACCCTAGACATCCAATGTATCTATACAACATCCAAATTAATTTTGCCAAAAAATTATTAAAATTGAACAAAACACGTATTAAAAAAATTAGTTTAAGAATCATGAGTTAACAAACTAGCTATCACTAACAAAATTAAATAAAGCTTATAACTACACATACATACAAAAAACGAACAAAGGCTTTGGGATGGTCAAAACCAACAAAATCATGGGCCAATGATAAATAACTAAAGCATGGGTGGATAAACGAACAAAAGAGTTTTGGGTTAAAATCAACTTAAAGATGGGGTCAAAATGTAGAAACAAAAGTGTTGCATTAGCTAAATGGGGATGGGGAAGGGATGGAGATGAGGAGAAGGAATGGAGACCAGAGGAAATTAGAAAAGAAAAAGAAAAGCTGAAGACAGCAAAGAAACGCGATGTCATGTTAATCATGATTCTTTGGCCATACTCTGCCAGAAGCATTCTCTGCACAAAAGTTGGCATGCAAGTTAATTCTTTGCATAACAGTTCACTCCTTGACATTCTCTCATTTTCATCCCCATTCCAGCCTTCAGTGTGTAATCCTCACCCCCCAGCAACTTTCCAGTATGTGCAGTCTCCATATCTCTATAACTGTCACAAGTTCTTTTGTATGAAGAAAGTGATGAGAAACATTTTTATGCTCAAGACATTATTATGCTCAAGATTTCAACTGCAGACATATTCCAATTTCTCCAAAATTATATCAGCATGTTCATACCAATAAAATCTAGCTACAAATATTGATGCTTCCATTATAACAGATGTCTCTCAACCTCCATTCGCTTCACATCCAACCGAGTATGTCTCATACAATTTGCTTTCATTTCTGTATGCAAATACCTGGCATCTTATCAGCATTGTCCATTTATTTTCCTCATTCATCACCTCTAGTAACATTATGTGTGAAGCTACTATAAACATAAACTTATCTTTTTATATCCCTTCTACTTCAATCCATCTGTTGTTAGTCAGTAAAACAAAATCCTTCATCCTTAGTTCTCTATATTTATCTTCTATTACATTATCTCTTTGCCGAGTCCTCAATCTCTCCATGCTTATCTCTCTTTCTTTTTTTTTTTTTTGTCTGTCCACATTTCTCTTTGCCTTCTTCATACTTAAAATCATCCGCTTTGTTATCCGGGGATGTCATTTCCAATCAACTCATGTCCAATTGCAGCTTTCTCAATCCGACCAACTAGTTCTTGTCAATTATTATACTACCAACCAGATTCAGTTTTGAAATTCCTCTCTGTTGTCACCATATTGTTTCATCTCTGACAGCATCAACCAAAGCGTATCCTTTCAACAATCGACATGTAGTTTTCGTTAACTCTACATTCTCTAATGCCTGCTTTTTAAAAGATCTTTCTTCATAATTGCTGGCATTGAGCACACCACAGAGTGATTGGCTTAATCCAAATCTGTGTTCCCGCGCCAGATAGGCCGCTTTATTTATTTGTCCCTGACATAGGCCAGAGCTAAAGCCCAATCT
Organism: Goniobranchus kuniei; assembly: GCA_025770095.1. NCBI lineage: Eukaryota > Metazoa > Mollusca > Gastropoda > Nudibranchia > Chromodorididae > Goniobranchus > Goniobranchus kuniei. Next base: position 8,205 of record JAOYNN010206217.1, read on the forward strand.
AGTGCGTGAAAGAATTGAATCTAACCTAACAAAAGACCTAAAGACACACACATGATTGATTCAAAGAAAGAAAGTTTCAAAGAAAGAAAGTTGTGGCGACTTCAGATGGGTAAAAAATTGGAAATTAAAAATCCTATCAGGGAAAACCAACTGAAAATCGGGGTAAAAATCAACTAAAAAATTGGGGTAAAAAAGCAACCAAGGTTTGTAGGGGTAAAAAGGCAACAAAAATTTGTGGAATAATAAAGTAACTAAGGAATGTTGGGTAAAATGGCAAATAAATGTACACGTAAGTCAAATAAAGATGAAAAAAAAACAATCTATATCAATGACCACTGGAAAACTTGTTGGGAACCAAAAGTACTGATAAGGTGAATGCTAAGACAGAAGGGATAATAAAAATAGATAGCAACATCAACTGAGACTCTGCAATGACATCACAGGCAATAGGGAGTCTCCCTGGTCAAAGAAGAAAATGAAACGAATGAAGTATGCAACTGGGATAAGTCAAAGTGCATATTGCTAGAATGGTGAACAAATTGTAACTCTTCTCATGAGTTTCAGAGCAGTAAATAAAAATCCCCAAATTCATGGAACACAAAGACAATTTGATGGATTTTAAAGCAGCAAATAAAAGCCATGATTCAACACATCCCAGCATTTTCCAAGATGAAAATGTTAACTGATTGCAGAGATATTTGTAGTGGTTTGTCACTAGACCAATAACAACTATCAGTCAAAATATCTCCACGAAGGATCCTTCTGGATTTGATCCTTGATCTGCAATGCACTTATTGACCTAACCCGTAAATAGCAATGACAAGAATCATAAGACAGGCCACCAAACATGCAGCATGACTGAAGATAAGCAAATTCGTTGTAGTCACGAGTTATAGTGAACAACAATGATGATCATTTCTTCACACAGATCCTCATCACAGACAACTTGAGATATTAATGTCAAAAGAAGGTATAGATACTCAAAGGACCTGAAATGCTGTCATGAGCCACTTTTAAAGTCTTCCAGAGAATGAAGTAGTTGAGACAGAAATTGAAAACAGAAGTCATGGCAAGCGAAATCCTGTATGGGATCATACACGAGTTTAGTCGTACCTTTTCTAACAAAATTGTGATGTTGGATTTTTATATTGTAGCTATTTATTAACTTACAGGGTTCATCTTTTTACACAACGTGTATCACGGCTAATGCTTTGAAAGTAGCCAAAAATGCTAAAAGCTATTTTTTGAATTTTGGTCTATACAGGAGTTTTGATCTCAGCCGTCGACTTGTAAAGCGCTTTGAGCTCATTTAGTGCATTTAGCACTATGAAAGCTGAGCTTTTTTGTTTTTTTAATGAAAAGAATTTTTTTTAATCTACATAAACAAGAAAGACAAATTCGGTATTTCCCCCCACACGTTATATTAATGCCCCATCATTACCTGGCTTCTTTCGAGGTCTCTGCCGGCTGCCCTTTCAGAAACAACAGAGCGTAGACTGAGAGGGTCATGTAAGCGTGTCTGTCTGTCTCTATCTCTCTGTCTGTCTGTCTGCCCGTCAGTCTGTCTTTTTCTCTGTCTGTCTGTCTTGCCCTCTCTGTCTCTCTGTCTCTATCTATCTATGCATCTATCTATCTATCTATCTATCTATCTATCTATCTATCTATCTATCTATCTATCTATCTGTCTCTTTCTATTTCCTTCTTTCTCTATGTGTGTCTGCTTGTCTGTCTGTCTCTCTCTCTATCTGTATGTCTGTCTATCTATCTATCTATCTATCTATCTATCTATCTATCTATCTATCGATCAATCGATCCCCCACACCATGGAGAGAGAGAGGAGGTGGGGTAGGTGGGAGAAAGGGTGGGCTACCATTATTTATGCACAATATCATAGTGATGATGAGTTTTATACATTTATAGTGAATTCTACTTTTTTCTTTAATTACGGAGGTTTATATTCTTTTTTGTGTTGTTGGGGCTTTTCATTTCCTTTGGGAACAAAAAAGTGTTCGGGGACTGTGGGCGCGGGATAGGGGGAAGGGGGGAGTATTAGGAGATATGGGAATGTTGAGGGATGACAATCGTTACTTCTTTTGTGATTTCCTGTTTGATTCTTCTCTCAGCGGTAAAATATTCTGAGAACATCATTCCGATTGACTTGTGTGTCCATCCTTCTATCCATCCATAATCGTCAGTCATCCTGCTTGATCTCAACAAGCACTTTGTATCACCTCCAACTCAGTAAGGGAATAATAATCTGTTGTTCTTATAATGAGTAATAATCACCGTGCCATAAACATTATACTTCTTTCCCGGTTTTCCCCATGCGACAAAACAACCACTCGATTATGTCCCCTTGTTACAAGTATGTACTTTGTACTAGGTCGTCTTTCTATTCCACCCACCTCGCTTTACCCACCATTACCACGTATCTGAAGCACAATATCCATCTCATGCCTCAATCTGACAGACTGCTACTCTCTCTCTCTCTCTCTCTCTCTCTCTCTCTCTCTCTCTCTCTCTCTC
>JAOYNN010206328.1:0-10729 GCA_025770095.1 Goniobranchus kuniei
CACCCAGTGAGATGTTACTTTGTTTAGCTCCTCTCTGCTCATCAGCATAGAGCTTCGATAGGCCTTTCTTCTCAGCATCTATGTCGCACATATCTTGGTTATATCTAGAGAATAGCTGTAGCTGAGGATTTTTTGTCAGCAGCTTGTGGTTGTAGAAAGTTCAGCTGGGCTTCGACCGGTTGAGGGATGCGGCATCGAGCGGTATGCTGCAATGTAAGAGAGCACCTCCCCCTGCCAGTTTTTCTTTCTGCTTGAGCGATCTTCATGTGTTTCAGCAGCGACTGGTCTTGCGTCTCCCCTTCTCCGCTCGCTTGAGGCCATCGCGGTGTGACTGGAATGTGCTCTGCTCCGATGTCATTCAAATAGGCTGCGAATGTATCCGAGATAAACTGCGGCCCGTTGTCCGTATGGATAGTCAACGGTAACCCCTGTCTGGCAAAGATAGTTTTTAATATCTTCACAGTCTTTTCAGCTGTTGTTGATTTCATCACAGCAAATTCATAAAAGCGGTTGTTGTAGTCGATTACAACTAGCACAGAGTGTCCAGAAGGAAGTAGCCCAAGAAAGTCAAGTACAATTTCTTCCCAAGGTCATGGTGGGAGTTTGCTGCTTTTCACTGGTTACTGCGGTTGAGTCGACTAGTGAGCTGACAGCCTTGACAGGATTTGCAGTATTTCTCAGCTGCCTTCTCCATCCCAGGCCACCACACCTTGGTGCGAAGATTCTGCTTGGTGCCAACAATACCAATGTGACCCATGAACGAGAGCAAGGATTCGAGGTCTCAGCTTCATCGGAACTGCGATGCGAGATCCTCTTAACACTGTACATAGTTCTAGATTCACAGCAATATACAGCTTGTGACAGTCCTTCCACCTGAAAGTCTCTAAGCTCTGTCACACTGCCTGAAGCTCTTCGTCTGCACTCACTGCCTGTTCCATCTCCTCAGCTATCTGCTGTCACTGCACCTGGAGTGGCATTGGCGGCTATGAAATAAACATGTGCTTCTGCCTCATCAGCAAGATCAGAAGTGGTCGTCGTCGTCGTACTCTCCAGCAGAAGACTGAGTGAATTTGTGATGTTTTCCTTCCCAGGAATGTAGATGACAGGGAATCTATATGCATGCAACTGCAACATCAAACGCTCGATATGGGCGCTTGGATTTGATCTTGGGCCATAAATAGCCTGTATGGGTTTGTGGTCCGTATGCAGCTCAAAGTGTAGGCCATACACATACGGGTGGAATTGTTCGCTTGCCCAAACGATGGCAAGGGCTTCCTTCTCTGTCTGTGAATACCACTTCTCGACGTCGGTCAAAAATCGACTTACATAGGCGATGACTCGGGGTCCATCAGTTTGTTTTTGCACGACGATGCCAACCACACCTACTGGTGACGCATCTGTGATAATCTGACTTTTCTCCTTTGGGTCGTAGTAGCCCAAGGTTTGTGCACTGACCAAGGCATCCTTCAAGCTCTGAAATGCTATTTTCTGTTTTTGTCCAAAGATGAATGGTTGATTTTTCCTTGTCAATCTCCGCAGTGGCTCTGTCAGAGTTGCGAATTTGGAGATAAATTTGGAGCAATAATTCACGAGTCCGAGAAAGCACCTGACTTCACTTGTAGTTTCCGGTTCTCGTGCATTTTTTACCTGTGCCCAAGAAACTCTATCTCAGTTCTTCGAAACCTGCATTTGTCAGCATTCAAGGTAAGACCAGCGTCCCTGAGTTTCTGTAGCACCTGTTGCAAACATTTATCATGCTCCTCACGAGTAGCAGCGTGCACCAGACTGCCATCCGAGAGATTGGCAACACCAGGATCCCCTTTGCGACTTTTGTATCTCCTGTTGATAAATCTCAGACGCCGCGCTTATTCTCAACACAAGGCGCTTGTAAAGAAATAAACCACAGAGAGTGACGAACGTTGTGACATCACGTGAGTGAGGGTGTTGTTCAAGCTGGTGATAGTCTAGCTTCAAGTCCAACTTTGAAAATAATCGACTCTCTGTCATGTCCTGTAGCAGCTCATCGATCGTCGAGATCGGATCGCGCTATCGCAGGACTGCTTCATTGACTCGACGCATGTCCACTGTAATGCACATGTCATTATTTGGCTTTGGAACTATCGGGCTAACCCATGGGGCTGGTTTGTCAACAGGCTCAATGATGTCCTTATCGACAAGCTCTTGAATCTTCTCCTCAACTTTCTCCCGTAGTCCAAGTGGCGTTCTTCTCACTGGTTGAGCCACCAGTTTCACTTTCGGGTCTATGGTTAGTTGGCGATTTTGGAGTTTACCAAATCCGGTGAAAAGAGGTTTCAACTTTGAAAAGAAGTCATTGTCTTCATTGATCTCAGTTTTTACACTTTGAACATCAAGTCCAATTTTCAAGACGTTGAGAGCTGTCGCAGTGACCCTACTTAGCAATGCTTCAGCTTCATTCTTAATTACAACAAATGTTGCCATTGTTGACTTCTGTCCAACTGTTACATTTGCGGTGAAAGTCCCTATGATTACCAGTGGGGTCTTGCAAGCATATGGGAACAGTTTCTTGGAGCACTTGCTCTGTTGTTCACTGTAAACTTCTGTTCACTTTTGGTTATAGTCAACAACAGTTTATACTAACCGCTTTTAAAAAGGAAAATCACCTGGAGATGATGAAGCCTACATCGAATAGTATCTTAAATTCGCACAAGACAAACGGGTGGACGAATTGCAGATCTTTTAAATGAAATATTTGAAACACAAGAAACTATACGAAAAATCAATGGACCCATGATAACATTGCCGAAACCGGGAAAGCCAAAAGGACCACTCGGAATCTTCGTCCCATTACCTTCCTGAAGTCAATTCTGAAAATATTGTCTACCATTGCTCTAAATAGAATTCCACTAAATGTAGAAGAAGAAGAATGTTTCCCACAGTAAAAGCAGGTGTAGGCAGAATCAAAGCACATCAGATGTCGCATGGAGCCACGAATGGATTACAGGAAAAGTTCTTTGTTCGATGACATTCAGATAAACATCACAGGCCTTGATAGGTCGTGGCGTTCGACACTGTTTTGATCGAAATGAATTGTTGACAATGCTGGAGCATTTTTTAGCAGAGGACGAATTACTTATGATCACATTCCTGCTCAGCGAAACAATAAATATTAAAATAAATGGAATTGAAACAAAGAGATCTTTCATCGGTAACATTGGAACACCACAAGGAGATAGCTCAGTCCAGTACTCTTCATTACCCATTTTGAACGCTCTCTTAAAGGTGTAAGATGCAGCCAAACAAGGTCCGTGGATGTATTCCTAATCGCTTGCTTAGGTAGCCATTTATTGGCTTCCCTAAGTAAGCGTTTCATTACCATTTCGAATAAGAGGTCCCGATATGGGTCCCCTAAGTTTTTTTGTTTGTTTCTTTTTGGTGTAATTTATAGGGACAGATAGAGAGTTATTTAAATTTTTTGCTTCAGAGACAAGCAACAGCATCCTCAATCCTTTTTTAAAGTTGTGACTAGTTTCCCCTTAATGTAAAAAGATATCGTCCTTAGAATAAGCACTTACTTATGACCCCAGTTGTGCATTCCTTGCTTTGGAAACCCATAGAATAAAGTATTTCCCCACTATAACAAGAACAAGAGGTATACCTATGCGGGATTTCAATGACAGGCTACACTTTCAATAATGAAAACATGGTATAAAAGATTTAAGGTTTGTATTGTATTTAGATGGTTTTCAAGAGTATACATTTTTCAATTATGAATAATAATTAATATCCCAAAACATCATTGAGCTGACCCTCTGTGAGAAAAAGGAGGGGGTTCTCTTCGTCATAAAAATGGATTTGGGCTCCGCAAGTGTCTGTTGATTTGTTTAGTAAAAAATTGGGGAGCCTGCTTATGTTTTGTATATCTTTTATTTTTTGACCAGTAGTTTTGTCAGTTAATATCGTGGCAAAGCTCATATAGTGAATATTTACCACTATGGTCATTAACTCAACTTAATTTATGGTTTACAATATTATACTTCTAGGCTCCCTAAAGAAGCAATGCACACCGGAGCTCTTATGCCGAATAGTAGGTGTGTTTATAAATAGATAGATAGATAGATAGATACATAGACAGCTAGATAGATAGATAGATAGATAGATAGGTAGATTGATAGATAGATAGATAGATAGGTAGGTAGGTAGGTAGATAGATAGATAGATAGATAGGTAGATAGATAGATAGATAGATAGATAGATAGATAGATAGATAGACAAGAACCCAAGACAGGTAGTGAATCAAACATACACAGTAAGAATAACCACACCGCCCATCGAATTTAGCAAGGAAGGTTAAGGGAGAACAAGAGAAATAACGAGGTCTGATCGAGACAGAGAAGACCAGCTGATGTGAATGGAGAAAAATGGGGCGGGAGGAAACGGGGTGGGGGATGCACTGCGAGGCCGCCGTGTATTATCATAAAGACTGTACCGTGATTAAAAGCAAAGAAAGCCAGGATGGATCCTAAAAACATAATATCCCCCTCCTCCTTCCTCCATCTTTTCGCTCTCTGACACAAACATCGATCTTCTTAAATGGAAGAGCATCCAACTGGAATGGCCGGATATAACTTTCCTCCTTTTTTCTATCCCGTGGTCACGTGGGTGGAAGGATCTGTACGGCGTCTTTTAGACAATTCCACCCCCTGACTAATAAAACTCTCAAGATTCGTCCGATGCCGCCTATAATAAATTGCATTTGATTTTTACGGTCTAAGGACATCGTTAAAGTATTGTAGGATAAAATATTATCAGTTAAGAACCTCAATCAAATTGTGTCTTAAAAGAAAATCGTTCGGTCTCCAACCAATCCTCTCCAACTCATCTTTCTTTCTTAATAATAATCAATAATTTGTCGTCAAATATTCTGTTGTTGTGTGGCAGGGTGGCTGTGAGGTCAAAGCGCTCGACTTGTAAATACAAGCGATCAGAGCTGCCCTGTGTTTAATCCTTGGAAAAGGCTATTAAAAAAAAACCCAACACATTTCTTCACTCCACTCATGTGTTATCGAGAACCCGATCATAAGCAGAGGAGGATCTTGTCAGTATACCACCTTAAGTGCACCTGTAAAATGGTTGCATCTCTGCATACTCTGCATAAAGTTGAGAAGTCTTCGCTTATAAAAAAAAAAGAGGGCTTTCGGGAACACGTCTTGCAAAGCACTTTGAGCACATAATATACTGGATTTTAGTGCTGGGCCGATGTCGATACCGAGCACTCGATACCCGAGTACTTTGAGATATCAGAATCGAATCGATTCTTTTTCGAAAGGATCGATGCATTCTAATTCTTTAATAGGCGCACACGATTTCTCTTTTCATCTGGTTTTTACGTGCTTTTCTGCCAAGTGTTTTGAACAAAAGCTTGAGACACAACTGAATTACACATACTGTATGTCTACATAAATGTATGTATGTATGTATGTGTGTATATATATATATATGTGTGTGTGTGTGTGTTTGTGTGTGTGTGTGAGTGTTCGTTCTTCTTTTTCAATCCAGTCTAAAACCTGGCTAGATTTAGATCCAGTCTAATTTATTTCTTATTCCAAAGCTCGAACACTTTCCCCCAACAAATAACAGACGTTTGACTTCCGTTTAACGAAAGTTAAGGTGTCTAGGGAGGAAATCTTTAAAATATTAAGTGCATTAAATCCCAATAAATCTCCTGGTCCTGATGGGATTGCCGCCAGGATGTTAAAGAAATTAGTTTATGAATTATCATTTCCTCTGAAAATTTTGTTTGACAAATCTGGTTAAGATATCCACGAAATGGAAAACGGCTAAGGTTAGACCACTTTATAAGGGAAAATGGAACAAATCTGAGCCAGCTAATTACAGGTCGGTGAGCTTTACATCAGTGGTTTGCAACATCTTCGAGGGTTTCATACGTGATGCCCTAAATAATCATTTATCAGAAAATAACCTTTCTACCAGAGCACCAGTATTGGTTCACAAAAAGTCGATCTTGCTGTGGTCAGTTATTAAGTACCTTTAACCAATGGATGGATAATTTAGATAATGATATACCTGTTGATGCAGTGTACCTGGGCTTCAGAAAAGCATTTGATACGGTGCGCCACTTAAGACTTATGAAGCAACTGGAAGGTTGTGGCATTTGTGGTGAACTGAATGAATGGATTGGAGATGTTTTGAAAAATAGGAAGCAACAAGTGTGCTTAAATGGACATAAATCAGGTAATTCAGATGTAACTAGCGGTTTGGAATTCACGTTAATATTGTATTCTTCCGAAATTTGTAAAATAGCTTTCCTGGAGTGTGCAGTGGCTGCGTCATGTTGAAACATGTAGTAGTTCTCATTCAAAATTTCTGCAAATCACGGATCAACCTGTACTATAAGAGATTGATAATAGTTAATAATTGTCAAAGTCCAAATTCTAGACTAGTGAATCGAAGAGATAAGAGCGAATCTTATCATTCCAACTTACCCTTACTAGCACTTATTGGCTGAATCGATTAACTTTATCATAAAGACATTTGTTTCAAATATTCGATTAAATCGTCCTGAAAAACAGTTGCAATTCCAGAGTGAACTCATTCTCATCAGTAAAAAAAACATTAATATGCTTACAGTGAGTCAGTCAATCTATCCAATTACTGCCTGGCTCGAGTTTTCCGCTTACCTTTCACTTTTTCATTCTTTCCACTTATTTCTATCCTTTACTAGGCTTTCAGGTTTGCGTTTTTCCTAAAACGTTGACCAAGAAAAAGTAGATTATTCCCAATTTTCGAGTTCCTGGCATAAAGCCTCTTCTTCTTCAATCTCGATATTGATCGTTGTTCTGGCAGATTTCTGCCTATCACAATCGATCTGAAGAGTCATGATTGAGGATACTTAGTACTAGTTATCAGTTTATACTAGTATGAACATTTTCAATTTCTTTAATGGAAATTCACTCACAATTCCATTTCCACACCAGCTACTTTACTTGACAATCGGCTTTCTTGCTGGATAGTAATCCAAATCGTCTATAAATCAAAATATCTAGACCTAAATTTGGACTAAACTCTAGAACTAGATGCACTGTATACCTAGATCTAGATCCACCAGACTCTACAGCTGTTTGTGCAGACAGATTGATTGATCATTGAATGAAACAAAGTAAGGCTGTGATATCAATGCGTCTTTTTAGAAGAATTTATTTAGAGCCTGCTCATAGAATTTACTAAATTCGTCAGTCTGCCATTAAGATTTTCAGCGAAATATTGAAATGAAATGATTATGACAAACAGGAATCATTCGTTAAAAGAGAAAAACAAAACAAAAACAAAATAAAATCTTAAAGACAAACATTGCATTTATAAAGATTGCCTTTATACAGTGCTTCAAAGCGCTTTACAATATTTATTCCCTAGCAGGAATACCCTTGGGGAGTGTACCTAAAGTACAGGATATTTTGTGCAACAATACCAGCCTATTGCTAAGTACTAATTTAACACCTGAGTCGAGTGGAGCAATTAGGGTAAACTTTCTTACTTAAGGAAAACATACAGGTATCGCTGGCTGCAATCGATCCAGGGACCTCCTGATCCAAGCAAACGTCTCCAAGTTAGCCTCCTTTTAATGCATCAGACATGGTTTCATAAATTCATGTTAAATCAGCTTTTTTAGTCCATGCCCACTCATTTAATGGAGCCAAAGAAACACACTAATCTCCCTTGCGATGTTTTAAAAATAGGAACGGCATATCGATTTCAAATTCTTGCGTACCATCACCTTACATTTGATTTCCTTCATGAAATTCATTATGGTAGACTAGGCGGCATTAGAAACGTTAGTAATAGTTCAAAATTTATTTTTTTATTATTAGTGATTTGATCTAAAGGTGCCGTTGAGGATTGCTAGGAAACCAAAATGGGTACAAAAACGCGGTCTATTATCATGCCTTTAAATCTTGTTGAATGATATTATTTACAATCTATTTTTACCACCGTGTATGTACAATCTGTTAAGAAACTCAAGTTTTCAGCTTTTTGTCATAGAACAAGCATTGGTCTCATAACAATTCGTTATTAAATCAGTTTGGACCATGCAGAAACATGACTACCCTTCTACATTGGGTTCCTTATGTGACATCCAATCTTGAACAGCTAACCAACTCCCAATAGAAAACATTTAAACTGTCAACGTGAATGAACAAAAGGATTTTTGAAAAGAATAAAGAGATTCCTGCCTTCCAGTTTACTATAATCCAAGTCTGGACCAAACACCACCATCAAGATCAAATCCACAGGCTGGAAATATACTAAGCTCGTTTTGAAAGAATCAAATGACGGAAAGAAGTAACACAGGCAATGATTTCAATAGAAATCGAGTCTTGACTGACGATCTATATTATATTGAACCCGACTTGATGCAACTGTTCATGGTCCGCCACTTTATCTTGCAAAAGGGACCCGATGAGGGATTGTCTCTCCGTATGCCAATTGCATCATCACTGAGTTAAGTGGGGAGATTAATCGAGGTCAATATCTCTTCAATGGTTGATCGGACAAAACATATTATTTCATTTTTGAAACGAACGACCACATCTCTTTGAAAGATAAGAGCAAAATTCCTTTTATTTTCAGTTATAACATGATAATCTAAAACAAAGGTAAATATTCCACCCGATGTGCATAGAGAGGAAGGGAAAAGATGTGAATGACGCGCCGGTTGACGTTTCCCCAATTGGTTGTGGAATACATGAATTATGTAGAGACTGTTTCGTATTGCAAGGCACATATGGCATGCGCAGTGTATTTATAGTGTTGTATTCTCCAACAGTCCCCATTTTGAAGACAACAGTTGGACGAGCTAATTATGTTTCTGTCGCTTCCGGGAGAAAACGAATTTATCTTTGTGCTTTTGTAATTCAACTAAAGGAGATCAAACATCACAACATGGCAGATAATCTTGTCTAACGACAAAACATTTCTGGGATAAAGCATTCTGAATTATACGTATCGTATTAAACGTATATCTACAATAAATATCGTTTAGCTAGTACATGTCTTACTTAGCTCTTTCTTGTGAGCTCTTTACAAACAACATGGACACGATGATGTTTTTACAATGCTAGCGTGGCAATCATAAGGATCTGGAACCCAAGAAAGGTTGGTTACTAATGGGTACCGTTTTAGTTTAGACCTACCGCCGTATATCTGTTTCAGTTAACAACCAACCTCAATGTTTGTGTTTTAATTAATGACCAAATTGTCCTTTAATGTCACAGTAATGACTTAACTGCCATGCACGGTAATTACTAACTTCACTTACCCTCTGCAGTGACTGTCACACCGATGGTCATAAGCACCAGAATGGATAGAATAATACAATTCATCTTTCCTTTCGAGAGAAAAAAAGAAAAAGAAAGAATATTTTGATTTTCAGTAGTAAAGATAAATTGTTCATTAATACGCACATTTCATCTTATCTTTTATAATATTATGTATTTCGTAGTTTAAGCATGTCTTATTTTCTTCAAATTCTTTGAAATTTTAAATTCTCCTAAACCAATCATGTTGAGGATCAACTATTGTTTCAGTATACATTTGTCTTTCTTCCAGTTTAATGGTTTCATGTAGAAAAAGTTGACAACACAGCTTAGCCTACAGATAAAATCATAAAAACGGAATGTTACTAGAAGGAATATAAACCATGCTATTTTGAATCTTGAAAGAAAGGCTGTAAAAGAGATGAAGAATTGGAATGAAAAAGAATCTTGAAATTATCTTCAAATTTAAAATGAAAAACTGGTGACGGTTTTTTAGATTGAAAAATGACAATAAAAACTGATGACCTTCCAAATGCTGAAATTCTAAATCAGCATTTCGCAAGTAAAAAAAAGTTGTTGTTTTTTTTTTAAGATAAATTGAAATCTGTACTGCCTAAATTCAATTTAAGAAATGATTCCCACTATCTACCGGACATTGAGATATCAATGATTTATCTGACCATGTGAAAACCAATTTGAAATGTTTGCCGATGATACAAAAATATATCGTTCTACTTCAGATAAAACACTCTTGCAAGAGATATCTTCACTCTGCCGATAATCTGACTTGTGGCAACTTGAATTTTATATATCGAAGGGTAAAGGCTCTGACCAAAGAAATACCATCTAGATCGTCTTGTAGTGTTTCGGAGAGGGATCTTGTGTTATCTTTGATCGTGATATGAATTTTGATTTACAGATTAAGGATTGTGTGAATAGAGCAAATCGACTCCTTGGTATTATCTACAGAACTTATACCTTTGCAAATTATGATATCTTTATCACATTGTCTAAACGACGGTACGTTTACATTGGAGTATGCTAATTGTATATAGAACCCATTTTCAAAAGACGATCTGTCATTATTGGAAATGTAAAAATGGATATAAAGTTAAAGTATAATCAATAAAACAGTGAAACAGGACATAATATATGACGTTTCGGATAAATGTCCTTCTTCCGACACAGAGACAAACAGGGACAATAATATGCTAAAATAAATAAAATTAATAAATGGTAGATAAAACTTAGCTTAAGATGGCGATAAACGCAGCAATGAAAGGCATTGAAGAAAGTATGTCACAAGGAAAAATGCGTCATGGAAACAACTCAGAAAACTAAACATAAAAATTGGGAAATAAGGAGAGAGAGAGAGAGAGAGAGAGAGAGAGAGAGAGAGAGAGAGAGAGAGAGAG